>CM054146.1:63703319-63740819 GCA_028751875.1 Rapana venosa | reverse complement strand
AAGTTACATGACATGAAAGAGCACAGTGTGTGAGGTTTGTGTGTGTGGGTTTTTTGGGTTTTTTTGTTTTGTTTTTCCCCATACAGCATTGTGTTAACATTGCAGTAGCCTAGAGCTGACATGGTTGTATTTGATGTATACATTTTTTTTTGGATGGTGAATGTTTTGAGAATGCAATAACTTGTGAGTATAGTAACTATTATGAAAATGCAAGAAAACCTAATGAGCATTAATGATTTCAAATGTTATGATTTATGATGTGCTTGATGTTTGTATTTTGTAGGTGAGAAGGTGTTAACATATCAGGTATAGCTTCATCAATAACTTTGTTAATAGGTCTATTGTCTTTTTGTGGTACCCTGGGAAGTGGTTAAGGTGAACTGAGTTTTTGTTTTTAGCTGTGTTTTGTTTTGATTTGTTGGCATACGACAGTCTTTATTTAGTCATGATGTTGGAATATGCTTATGCAAGGTTATACAGTTATGAGTGCACTCCAGGGTATTATGCCAAAGTCTTATCAAACTTATGTGAATTTTTTTCATCTTCAACTTTTCATCTTCAATATTTTGCCCCTCAATGTGTATTGTGGCCAAAGGCCGATGTATATTAAACAATTTCAGAGTTCAGAGTTCAGAGTTCTTCTGTGTATGCACCTGTTTGTACTCTGATTGTTTATACATGTTTCACGTTTTACTATTTCCCCTTATTCCTTAGACATTTCATTGCTGGTTTGTTTAATTGAACTGTTGGTTGATAGATTTAGATCTTGGATAGAGGGCTGGGTGAAAATAACCCACCATTGTGCCTATTCTTTTCCCTCAATAAAAAATGTTCATTCAAAAATGTTCATTCTCTCTCTCTTTCTCTCTCTCTCTCTCTCTCTCTCTCTCTCTCTCTCTCTCTCTCTCTCTCTCTCTCTCTCTCTCTCTCTCTCTCTCTCTCTCTCCCTGCGTGCGTGTGTGTGTATGTATGTGTGTGTGTGTGTGTGCGCGCGCGCGTGCACTATGGTACCTTGGCAATGCTTAGGGTATCGTCACGAGTTTGTAAACATCACCCTATTGAGTTACTGTACCTCACGCACATTACAGTCTCTCTTCTACAGTCAGTTTTCACAATGTCATTTTCCCTCAAGGTTTTCACACACACACACACCACACACACACACACACACACACACACACAAACAAACAAACAACATTGTGTGAGACTTAAAAACTTATGAACATCGACCAGATCAGAACAACTGGGAAGCAACAGCCCTCGAACGGTCAGCCTGGAGACAGACTGTGCAGAAAGGTCTCTCTCTCCAAGTTGGAAGAGACACTTGCTCAGCAGCACGAGGCAAAGAGAAGGAGAAGAAAGGCTGCAGCCAGGCAGACAGACAGACCAGCATTGTCAGACTTCCTCTGTATCCTCTGCCATAGGCACTGTCTGTCATTGCCGTGTGGGACTGGCCAGCCACACCCGACGCTACTGTACCAGAATGAATAACACCTAGAGCACAACTCCAGAGTCTTCCAGACTGAGGGCTGCGTACTACCATCACGTACACATGTAGAGAAATACCCATCAACACCGATCATTATTCCTCAATACATGATAAACTCAGGAATGCCACAGCATGTTCGACTGAATATTTAGGAAGCAGCCTCACACACACACACACTCACACAAAATAAGTCTCAGAATGTCTTTTTACCGAGAATAATGACCCACCTATAAGAGCCCGACACCTTTGTCATTCAAGATAGTCCACACACGTTTTATGGCAAACTGTTCGTGACAAAATGCTCTATTTCTCTTTATAGGCCAAGAGTGGGTGTTGGTGATCATTGGTATGGGTAAGTATTTTATGGATAGTTTTCTTTGTCAAAAAAAAGGGGACAAAAGAGCGAGGGAGGGAAGAGAGATGGGGGAGTGGGGAGGGGAGAGAGAGAGAGTCTTTTTGAAACTGAACTGAGAGACAGACAGACAGACAGACAAATGCAAATAGATAGACGGAGAAATAGAAAAAAAGACGTAAATGCAGATAATATGCGTGGTACGTGCGTACACGCATGCCAGTGTTTGCGTGCACGCGCGCGTGCGTATGTGTGTGTGTGTAAGAGAATGTGTGTGCGTGTGTGAGTATGTGTGTGTGTGTGTGTGTGTGTGTGTCTGTCTGACTGTCTGTGTCTGCGTGTGTCTGTGTACATGCATATGTGTGTTGTTGTTGTTGACTTCAAATTTACGTCTGTTCACTTCTAGTGATATTAGACGCATGTGTGTGTGTGTGTGTGTGTGTGTGTGTGTGTGTGTGTGTGTGTGTGTGTGTGTGTGTGTGTGTGTGTGTGTGTGTCTGTCTGTCTGTCTGTCTGTCTGTCTGTCTGTATGTCTGTATATATTCAAATATTCTTCTTGGAGACATCCCCACCACAGCACATACCATAAAAATACTCGTCCTTTTGTAAAAAGAAAGCACCCTCCCTCGAATAGTAAGCGATAAGCTGGGCACGTTCTGTTATCGTCTAACGAATTCACCACCACGCTGGTCAGGTTTACTGTCTGCATAGTGGATCAGTGGTCTACAGGCAACGCACCCTGTCCACAAAGCCAAAAGTTGCCGGCCTGATCTACGTGTTCACCCGAGCTTTTTAGTCTACCCTCTGGAACTGGAGTAGTGGTCCGGGTGCTAGTCTTTCGGATGAGATGACAAACCAAGATCCTGAGTGCGATATGTTTTTTTAGAACTCGTAAAGTAGCTCTACGTAACGAGAGAGTTGTCCTTGGGAAAGTTCTGAAGACATGTTACTTTCATAGGGAAACACATGTGAGCGCTTTGATTTGTTGCTTTACAAGATTCAGCGCGATATAAATTCCATACATTATTATTATTATTATGTGTGTGTGCAAGTAGGTTTGTTTTTCCTTGAAAGTGGGTGGCCGGGAATGTCACGATGAGGACTGTTCCCTAGAAGTGGTACACGGTGGTAGAATAGGGCTACACTACGACACAACACAAACGACACAATACACTACAATGCAGCACATTGCCGACTCCGCTCTCCCCAAAAGTCCTTCGGATGAGACTATAAGCCGAGGTCCCGTGTGCGAGCGCACGCAGAACACCTTGCGCACACGTTAAAACCTGTTCCGCTTTTCGAAAGATTAGGCCGGCCATTGTGTGCCGGTGAGAACGGATAACAACATTTACAAAACTGCAGACGCACGGGGACTAGGTATAAAAAAAATCAAGAGTGCTTATTCCATTATCCTCGAAATAAAAGAATACAATAAACAGCATGCACAGCACAGTAGAGCACATCACAGTACATCGCAGCGCAGCACAGTACGGCACAGCACAGCACAGCACAGCACAGCTTAATACGGTATAATAAAAGACACGTTTTTAAAAACAATACAGCACAACACAACACAACACAACACAACAACAATACCACAGCAAGTAACAGAGCTCTTTCAAACACAGAGTGGGCTCGTCAACTATACACTGGCTTAAAACCTCGCAAAGAATGCGTTCCAACATTGCCATACACACAACACAACACAACTGTCCAGAACAGATAAGAAAGAATGTATCTCTTATATTCAAAATCTCATTCACACACCTGACTTTTACACATCATCGGAGTCTTCAGAGATGACCAGTGTCTGTACTGAATGAAACTGCTTCTTTAGGTAAAGCCTTCCTTTTCCCTTGTGACAAGACTCCGCATACGAGTATTAAAATTTGGGTACGTGATCTAGAAATTTAGGATGAATCAAGAAGGTAGTGGTCATTCTTTCTTCTTGGTGGTGTAAATCTGTCCTCTTTGTTCGCAGTCGTCATCTTGTCTTTATGCCATGCTTTACCATCAGTCTGGGCTTTTTGTTTCTTTGTTGTAGGTAGGCTTTGTTCATGTCACGTGGTCCTATTTCTCAAAGACGGTCAACGTACTTTTCTTTCTTAGTATCTACCCGTATTTTTTTCTTGTGTTTGTTTGCGGGAAGGCTGGGGGTGTGGGGTGTTTTGTTGATGGGTTTTTTTTTTTAATGTCTGTGAGGCTCCCAAACGTACAGCGTAGTCACCATTGAGCTAGTGTTGCACTTCATAGATGGTAAAAGGTAATGGTGTTCCCATAACCTATGCGGTCATTGGGGAGCGAGTTGTCAGAGACCTCAGCTTCTCCAGGGGCCAGCATCTTGAGGGTGGCACCCATCTCCTCTCTCTCTCTCTCTCTCTCTCTCTCTCTCTCTCTCTCTCTCTCTCTCTCTCATCTCTCTCTCTCTCTCTCTCTCTCTCTCTCTCTCCTCCCTCCCTCCCTCCCTCCCTCGCTGTTTTACCTCCCCTGGCCCTAAAAAGAGGGCAGGTACCCATTTACAGCTGGGTGAGCTGGGGGACTGCACTAAAGTCAAAGCGCACGAACGGTCACCCATCCAAGTGGTATCCACGCTCGATGCTGCTTAACCTTAGCTTGGGGAAAGCAAGTGCTCTGACCACTGAGCTACCCCGTCCCCATTGAAGCTTTCTCTGGTCTTGTTCTGAGTGGGTTCTTCTTCGTTCCCCTCTTTATTTTTGCAATCCAGAGCATGCTAAATGGTGAAGTCTGGGCTGGATGGCAAAGTCAGTCACAGTCTTCCACACTGACCCCGCCTATTCCCATAGTTGTTGTGTTGTTGTTTAATCTCCTGGAGCTCTACAGGGCTGGCCACGTCCGGTGTCCCAGAGTGTGGAAGGTAGGGCAGGTCTGCTTCCTGCTCTCTTCTGAGTGGATGTTATATATCCTTCGGATGAGACTATAAACCGAGGCCCCGTGTGCGAACGCAAGCAGAACATCTTGCGCACACGTTAAATCCTGTTCCCTTTTCGAAAGAGTAGGCCATTCTGTGCCGGTGGGAATAGATGACAACATTTACAAAAACGCATACACACGGGGACTAGATGTAAAAAAGCACATGAGTGCTTATTCCTTTATCCTCGATATAAATTTGTTTTAATCAAAACAACGTCGTGTCATCTGAGTGCTTTGATTGGTTGCTTTAAAAGATTCAGCGCTATATAAATTTCATACATTATTATTAGTAGTATTCTCTAGTGAAAAGATAGTGTCTTGTTTGTTTGTTTGTCGTCATTTTCTGATTGTTAATTGATAACTTTGGTTTCAGTGTTAAGGCTTGGGTATTTTTCCTGGTGTAAAGTTGTTAGATGCAGAGATCACATGACTAATGAATGAGGAAGTGAAACCCAACATTAAAAACGCCATTGCATTATATGAAGTTCCTGACTTCAATAAAAGAAAACAGACTCAAACTAGAATGGTACGGGCACGTCACACCAACATGTGGACTGGCCAAGACTGTCCTACTACAGGGAACAGTACAAGGAGGGAGACGAAGAGGCAGACAGAGAAAACGATGGGAAGACAGCATCAGAGAGTGGACTGGCCTTGAGTGGAACGATTTGCCACGGAAATCAGAGGACCGCGGGGAGTGGAGGAAGCTGGTTGCAAAAATCTTCATTGGTGCCCCCACGGTCAACAAAACTTCGGGGTAGGTGAAGGTGAAGAACAGTTGTTTACAATAAACCAGGCGATTAACGGCAGGGCCACGCATTTTCGCTCATATGACAGACAACAGTCGTTACTCTCTGAGCGTCCAACGAAGAAGAAGAAGAAGAAGAAGAAGAAGAAGAAGAAGAAGAAGAAGAAGAAAAAGAAGAAGAAGAAGAAGAAAGAAGAAGAAGAAGAAGAAGAAGAAGAAGAAAGAAGAAGAAGAGAGAGAAGAATAGAAGAAGTAAAGTTAGAAGAAGTACAAGGAGAAGACCGCACACACACTTCGTTGGTGTTTGCGGTTCTCTTCATCGCCTCCTAAGACACTGCATTTAGGGGACTGAAGCTGCATGTGCCTGACCTAGTTTCATAGACCTAGCCTAGCCAAGTCAGCATAGAGTATTTCAACTTCTCCATTGCTGTTGTACTTAGTCTTAGGCAGGCGTTGGTTAAATCCATGGCCAATGTTATATGTGGCACTCAACATGCAGCAATTATCATCTTTTTATCATCATCATCGTTCACATTATCATTATCATCGTCGACGTGTCGTCATTATCCTCACCCCCCACCACGACCACTATCATCATCCACAATAGCAGCAGCAGCACCACCACCACCATCGTCATCATCTCATCATCATCATCACCATCATCATCACCATCATCGTCGTCATCCACATCATCATCATCATCATCACACATCACACATCACCATCATCACCATCATCACCATCATCATCATCAACATCATCATCACCACCACCACCACCACCATCATCATCATCATCATCATCATCATCATCATCATCGTCATCAGTCCCTTGACCCATGTGGTCACTGAGGGGGCATGAGGCAGGTGATGGTGGTCAGTGTTCTCCAGGTTTCCTGTGGTCAGTCTGACCCGCGGCCTTGTCTCAGTCCCACTGCACTGCCGGGTCAAGGTCAGTCCGTTCTCTTGATGCAGTCTGGCCAGCTCTTCTTGTGCTGCCTCTGCAACCACATAGGCAGCTTATAAACACACCCACCCCACACACCCACCCACTCCCCACATACACACACAGAGTAAAATGTAGTACCGCAACATAATAAAATATAATAATAATAATAATAATAATAATAATAATAATAATAATAATAATAAATGGATTTTAGAGCGCTATATCTTGCAAAAACAAATCAAAGCGCTTTCATTCATCCTACTCATTCACATGCAGCCTTACAAATTCAAATGTATACGTACACGCTTGCACGCACACACACACGCACACTCACGCACACACATAAAGGTTGTACACTTCGGCAGGGTGATGGGGTTTTGGCTGTTGAGGGCAGGACAAAAGAAATGGAACAAGAGGGGAGAATCTTAGGTTTGAAATAAATGTGTCTGGAGGCCGGGTTTAAAAGCGTCATAAGAAGGCTTTTGACGGAGGGAGAGAGGGAGGTCATTCCAGATCAATGGACCAGAAACAGAGAAAGAGCGACGGCCAACGGTGGACTGCTTGAATCTAGGTATTCTTAAGCACAAGGTATCTGCAGCAGAGCGAAGGAAACGTGAAGGAGTGTACAGGTGAAGACATTCACAGAGGTAGGAAGGCGCTGTTTTATGGAGACATTTGTAACAGAGGGTACTGATCTTATAGTTTACTCTCTGTGGCACAGGCAACCAGTGGAGAGATCGCAAGAGAGAGTAATGTGCTCAGATTTTTTTCCTTTCTGAGGACTAGGCATTGATATAGATAAACAAACCAAGGGATATAATTGATATTTTGGGCACAGACTCTTCCCCCTAAAAACGATAAAACAAAGCGAAGACATATAGTGACAATCTTTCCATTTCAAAGAGCCCTCAGCTTCCCCTGGAGAAGATTAAGGCAGTTGATGGATAGTACAATGCTTTGTTAGGGGGGTTTCCTACTCGTTTTATTTTCAATTTGAATGAAGTGATATTGCAAGTAGGAATTGCGTGTAAGAGTTTTACATTTCAGTTGCATATACGGTTCCCTCATTCATAATTGCTGGGTGTCTGCATGCGCAAATATATCTTCATTTATATGTGCGCGCACGCGCGCGCACACATACACATACTTTATTTTGTCTAATATCACTCAATGTAAAAAGACGTTAAATCAAAGAAAATCCACACACACACACACACACACACACACACACACTCCACACCCCCCCATCTCACCCATCCCCCCTGCCCTCCCCCCCCCCCCCCACACACACACACCCTCCCACAACTCTCCCACTCATACAACACTGCCACCTGCCCCGCCTCCCTTGTCATCATTCTTCCTCCAGCAAACCACCCCCTCCCCTACACCCCAACCCCTACACCCCACCCCTCCAATGCCGCCATGAAAGTCCCCCAGTTAGACTATCTCTTCCTACACACAGACGTCATAAAATGGCGGTGACACGTGCAGACTGCTGGCCATCCAGCAAAGCATTCCCAGCCCCTGGCTTCCCTGACCTACATACACATCACGTTTTTTTTTATTTTACAGCGTGGCGCCTGCCTCTGGTGAATCAAGGATGAGAGTTTTACCTTCTTCCAGGTCAACTTCAAGTGCAGACCTGCCAGTGCTTTGATTCCCTTCATGTATATAAATACACATGAAGAATATCAAACATGAACGTTAGAGATTCTGTAATTCATGTCTGTATTCGGTTTGTTTTATTTATTTTTTTATTCTTTTAGATTGAGAATAATGGAATAAGCACTCATTGCTTTTTACAAATAGTCCCCGTGTGTATGCGGTTTTGTTATGAATGCATGAGCATACCCAGCATGAACTGTGTACAATGAAATCAACTGCTCTGGTCAGAATGTGTCGCTGAGCTGGGGTGTGTTCAACAAGGAGAAGAAGACAAACCTGACTCAAAAGTGACAGGAATAACCATGACATTGGGTAGGGGGGGGGACGGATTGTTGATTGAAAATTGTGTAGCTACTGTTTATATGGTTATCTGTAGAACTTGTCAAATGTAGTGTTATAGAACATACAATCTCTTGTAGCGATAAAAGCTTACATTACTCTGATCACTATCATTATCTTCTACTTCTTCTCCTTCTTCCTCTTCTTCTTCCTTGCAATTCTTCTTTGCAATTCTTCTTTGCAAGTCTACTTCACAATTCTTCTTCTTTTTCTTCTTCTTCATCTTCTTTTTCTTCGTTTTCTTTGTAATTCTTCTTCATTGCAATTTGTCTTCTTTGCAATTCTTCTTCCTTGCAGTTCTTCTTCTTCTTTGCAAGTTTTCTTCTTCACAATTCTTCTTCTCCTCCTCCTCCTCCTTTTCATTGTCACCCTCCTCCTTCTTCTCCTTCTTCTTCTTGTTCTTCTTGTTCTTCTTGTTCTTGTTCTTCTTCTTTTCTTTCTTCTTCTTCTTCTTCTTCTTCTTCTTCCTCTCCATCTTCTACTCGTTTTCTTTGCATTCATCTTCTTCTTTGCATTCTTTGCAATTCTTCTTCTTTGAATTCTTTTTGACAATTCTTTTTCTTTGCAATTCTTCTGTTTCTTCTTTGCAAGTTTTCTTCTTCAGAATTCTTCTTCTCCTCCTCTTCTTTTCCATCGCCCTCCTCCACCTTTTGCTCTCCTCCTCCTTCTCCTCCTTCTTGCTCATCTTCTTTGTCTTCTTCTTTTTTGCATTCTTCACAATTCTTCTTCTTTCCATTCTTCTTTGCAATTTTTCTTTACAATTCCTCTTCTTCTTCTTTGCAATGTTCCTTCTTCTTTGCAATTCTTCTTCATCTTTGCAAATCTTCTTTGCAATTCTTCTTCTCCTCCTCCTCCTCCTCCTTCTCCTTCGTCTTCTTCAGAATAATTGTTTATCATCATCATCATCGTCATCTCCCATCACCACTACCATACCACCATCCTCACTTTTATCATAATGGTATGTAGGTCAGGGAAGGGTGGGGGCGTGAGAATCACTTCCTGGAGGGGGAACAGTTTGCACGTGTCACCGCCGTTTTTATTACGAGTGTGTATAGGAAGAGATAACGGGGATTTTTATTGCAGGATTAGTGGGGTGGGGTGGGGTGGAATTGGGGTGGGGTGAATGGGGAGAGGCGAGGTGGTCGTTGATGGGGGGAGAAGAGGGGGGGGGTGAGATTGGCTGGTGGACAGGTGGAGGTTTTGCAAGAAGGCCTGGGGGAAGGTGATGTCATTCTGGAGAAAGTGTGTGTTGTGTGTGTGTGTGTGTGTGTGTGTGTGTGTGGTGTGGGTGTGTGTGTGTGTGTGTGCGTGCGTGTGTGTGTGTGTGTGTGTGTGTGTGTGTGTTCGTGCGTGCGTGCGTGCGTGCGTGCGTGTGTGTGTGTGTGTGTGTGTGTGGTGCGTGCGTGCGTGCGTGCGTGCGTGGTGTGGTGTGTGTGTGTGTGTGGTGTGGTGTGGTGTGTGGGTTGTGTGTGTGGTGTGGTGCTGTGGGGTGTTGTGTGTGTGTGTGTGTGTGTTTTGTTGTGGGTGTGTGGTGTGTGTGTGTGTGTGTGTGTGTTGTGTGTGTGTGTGTGTGGTGTGTGTGTGTGTGTGTGTGTGTGTGTGTGTGTGTGTGTGTGTGTGTGTGTGTGTGGTGTGTGTGTGTGTGTGAGTGGTGTGTGTGTGTGTGTGTGTGGTTGTAGTGTGTGTGTGTGTGTGTGTTGTGTTGTTGTGTGTGTGTGTGTGTGTGTGGTGTGTGTGTGTGTGTGTGTGTGTGTGTGGTGTGTAGTGTGTGTTGTGTGGAGTGTGTGTGTGTGTATGTGTGATGTGTGTGTGATGTGTGGTGTGTGTGGTCGTTGTGTGTTGTGGTGTTAGTTGATGTGTGTTGTGATTTGTGTGTAGAAGTGATGTAGAGTGTTGATGATATGGTATGTCGGAGTACTGAGTAGTATTTATGTGTGTAATTGAAAAGAATTGCGAAGTGATGCTTCTCGCTACAACGGTTAAGTCACTGAAATAAATAAAGTTTATTGTTAGAATAACGTAGCGTAGCAACACCCACATTAAACTAGTACAAGTAATCCTTAGAAGAGTACTCTTACATCTTTATATATGAAAGAATGGGCTGCAGCTAAGCAAAACTGCATCAAATAGATGAACAATGAGATAGGATAACTCTAGGTATTTGAAGATTCTGAAACTACCAAAAATTAAACAACAAAATTAATAAGCAACAATAACAAAGGGGTAGATGCGTCCCGACAAGGCAAGGCAACACTATAGCAAGACAGGCTGTGACAGGCTTACCCCAGAAAACAAGAAAACACACACACACATAGATACACAGATAGACAGACAGACAGGCTGTGACAGGCTTACCCCAGAAAACAAGAAAACACACACACACATAGATACATAGAAGACAGACAGACAGACAGACAGACAGACTGATAGATAGATAGATAGATAGATAGATAGATAGATAGATAGATAGATAGATAGATAGATAGATAGATAGATAGATAGATAGATAGATAGATAGATAGATAGATAGATAGATAGATAGATAGATAGATAGATAGATAGAACACATGAGGTTGCAGCTCCCTCTTGTCCATTCACTCGGCATGGAGATCAGTTGTATGTTCCTATGTCACCGCATATCACTCCTGATAGAAAGGATATCGACTGAATTAAAATCTTTTTTTTTAAACTGGGTCCTTTCTAGTCTATAAGGTGGGTGGTGTGGGTGGTATTGGTATTGTACCACTAAGTCTTCATTCAGACGTACCAGCTCAATCACAGATTGCATGCTGGGTACTTTCATGTTGGTCATATCACTGGCCATAGCTGGCCTACTCCTAGGAAAGGTGGGTGGGACTTCGATGTGTGGAAGAGACGCTATGTATAAACTTGCACGTGAGATAGCACTTCATCCGAAAGGCTTAGTCTCATAACATCACAACAACCGAAAGCAAACAAACAAAGAGAGAGAGAGAGAGAGAGAGAGAGAGAGAGAGAGAGAGAGAGAGAGAGAGAGAGACAGACAGACAGACAGACAGACAGACAGACATAGAGAGAGAGACTGTGTCCTAAGTTAAAAACAATCCACAACCTGCACAACTTCTATGGTTTTTGTTTTGCCCTGGTTTTCTTTTTTTGTGTGTGGTGTTTTTGTGTTTTTTGTTTGTTTCTTTTGTTATTTCGAGTACATTGTGTAAGAAATTATAACTTCTTTAAGACTCGTGTTTCCACAACGTTTTCGTGTTGTTTTTTAAAACAAGACAGACGAACAAGCCTGCAACTCGAAACATAACACAACACATTGACACCTGTGTCTGCACACGTGAGTGTAGGCTAGTCAGGACGTGAACCTACAGAAGGACAAACGCTACGTTACGTGAAGCTTGTCACAGGACAATGACCAGGCTTCATGGACGGCTGCTGCGAAAGAAGATATACAGTTGGTCCCTGGCTCATCCCACGCTTACTAACAAGCTCACCTCCCCCACCCCTCCCCTCCCACCCCTACCCGCTCCACCCCCAACCCTCCACCCCTCACTCTCTTCCTTCTCCTCCTCCTGATCCATCGTCGTCTTGTTTGTTCATCTTTCCTCCCTATTTTCTTTCTCTTCCTTATAAAATACCCCCAAAAGCTGGAGTATTGAAACTATGCAGATGCCTTAGGTAATATGTAAAGCTTCGTGTTGGTACACTTTGGCTTTAAAAGAAACATGATTTTTATTATAATGAATTTAGAGGGAATGTGACATGGTATGTGGATATGTATTTGAACGAATGAATGGATAAATGAAGGAAGGAAGGAATGAAGGAAGGAAGGAATAAAGGAAGGAAGGAATAAAGGAAGGAAGGATGGATGGATGGATGGATGGATGGATGGATGATGAATGAGGATGGATGGATGATGATGGATGGATGGATGGATGGATGGATGGATGGATGGATGGATGGATGGATGGATGGATGGATGGATGGATGGATGGATGGATGGATTAATTAATGTTGGTACAGTTTGGCTTTAAACATCCTGTCTTTTCGTTGAAATGATTTCAGACGGAATGTGATATGATATGTGAATGTCTGTTTATCTGAATGAATGAATCAATGAATCGGTCAATCAATCCATCAATCAATCAATGTTGGTACAGTTTGGCTTTTGACTAAGCATGTCTTTTCGTTAAAAAGAATTTAGATACAATATGATATGAATGAATGAATGAATGAATGAATGAATGAATGAATGAATGAATGAATGAATGAATGAATGGTACATTTTGGCTTGACACTAAGCATGTTTTTTCCTTCAAATGATATGGTATATGAATGAACGAACGAACGAATGAAGGAATGAATGAACGAACGAATGAATGAATGAATGAATGAATGAATGAATGAATGAATGAATGAATGAATGAATGAATGAATGAATGAATGAATGGTATATTTTGGCTTGAAACTAAGCATGTTTTTTCGTTAAAATGAATTTGGAGCTAAAATGATATGATATATGAATGAACGAACGAATGAATGAATGAATGAATGAATGAATGTTGGTAGTTTGACCGTATGCTAATCGTGTCTTTTTGTTAAATGAATTTAGAGGGAATGTGACATAGTATGTGAATATATGAATGAATGAATGAATGAATGAATGAATGAATGAATGAATGAATGAATGAATGAATGAATGAATGAAAGTAGGATTAATAAAGCGCATACAAATCTTCACACTTGCAGGTGTTGTGACCGCAGCGTTGGAGATTCAGTAGAAGGTGAAAAGGAGGGGAGGGATGAAGCAGAAATGAAACTATGCATCACACACACACACACGCGCGCGCGCGCATACACATACACATACAGATACATACTTTATTTAATTTTATTTATTTCGAGGATAATTGAATAAGCATTCATGTGCTTTTTTGCATCCAGTTCCCGGGTGTATGCAGTTTTTGTAAATTTTTCTTCCGTTCCCACCGGCACACAATTGCCTACTCATGCAAAAGCGGAACGGAATTTAACGCGTGCGCAAGATGTTCTGCGTGCTTTCGCACACGGGACATCGGTTTTTAGTCTCATCCGAAGGACTTTTAGGGAGAGTGGAGTCGACACTGATGTTAACTCCAGAGGAAAAATCCTCTTCAACGGGAATCGAACCCGGGTCAGCAGATCACGAATACATCGCTCTAACCACCAGACTATCCCGTCCCCCCTGGGAGAGAGAGAGAGAGAGAGAGAGAGAGAAGGAGAGAGAGAGAGAGAGAGAGAGAGAGAGAGAGAGAGAGAGAGAGAGAGAGACAGACAGACAGACAGACAGACAGACAGACAGACAGACAGACAAACACACACACACACACTTCCACTGCCACTGTCCCACCCATCACACCCCGCCATCACGAACTCCATCACCACCCCCACCCACCCCACCCTCCACTCTCCAAAATAAAAAATAAAAAGTAAATAAAGTTACCGGGGTCAAAAAAACCAGGAGACACCTACTACGAAGAAAAGACACCGACCACTCAGACAGGCAGACAGACAGGCAGACACAACACAAACTGTACAAAGGTCAGGAATGTCCTGTGGTCAAGACAGAATGAGAGTTGTCTGCTAACTGGACATTTGTATCATGTCCATTCCACTTTTCCCACGTTAGTGTTACCAAGCTACAACCACACTAATAGAAGCTAGCCTACATGGTATTCAGCCTGGAGAGAGAGAGAGAGAGAGAGAGAGAGAAGAGAGAGAGAGAGAGAGAGAGACAGACAGACAGACAGACAGACAGACAGACACAGAGAGAGACACAGAGAGAGAACACAGAGACACAGAGAGACACACATAGAGACACAGAGAGACACACATAGAGACACAGAGAAACACACAGAGAGACAAAGATAGAGAGACAGAGAGAGAGACACGAGAGACGAGAGAGAGACAGAGAGAGACACGAGAGAGACAGAGAGAGAAGACACAGAGAAAGAGACAGAGATACACAGAGAGAGACAGAGAGAGACACACAGACAGAGACACAGAGAGAGACACAGACAGAGACACAGACAGCAGAGAGAGAGAGACACGAGAGGGACACAGAGAGAGACACAGACACAGACACAGACAGAGAGAGACACACACAGAAAGACACAAGACGAGAGCAAGAGAGCAAAGAGACACCAGAGACAGAGAGAGAAGAGAGAGAACACAGAGAACACAGACAAGACACAAGAAGAGACGCAAGAGAGACACAGAGAAAGACACAGAGAGAGACACACAGAGAGAGAAGACACAGAGAAAGAAGACAAGAGAACAGAGAGAGACAGAGAGAGACACACAGAAAGAGACACAGAGAGACAACACGAGAGAGACAGAACAGAGACACAGAGAGAGAGACAAGAGAGGACAGAGAGAGAACAGAGAAAGACACAGAGAAAGACACAGAGAAAGACACAGAGAGAGAGACCAGAGAGAGACACAGAGAAGAGACACACAGAGAGACACAGAGAGACACAGACAGACAGAGAGAGAGACACAGAGAAAGACACAGAGAAAGACACAGAGAAAGACACAGAGAGAGAGACGCAGAGAGAGACACAGAGAGAGAAGACACAAGAGAGAGAGACACAGAGCAGAGAGACACAAAACAGAGAGACAGAAGAGACACAGAGAGAGACACAGAGAAGAGACACAGAGAAAGACACAGAGAAAGACACAGAGAGAGGAGAGAGACAGAGGAGAGGACACAGAGAGAGACAGAGAGAGACACGAGAGAGAAAGAAGAGACACAGAGGACACAGAGAGAGACACAGAGAGACACAGAGAGAGAACAAGAGAAGAGACACAGAGAGAGACACAGAGAGAGACACAGAGAGAGACACAGAGAGAGACACAGAGAAAGACACAGAGAAGACACAGACAGAGACACAGAGAGAGACGCAGAGAGAGACACAGAGAGAGACACAGAGAGAGACACAGAGAGAGACACAGACAGAGACACAGAGAGAGACACAGAACAGAGAGCAGAGAGAGACACAGAGAGAGACGCAGAGAGAGACACAGAGAGAGGACACAGAGAGACGCAGAGAGAGACAAGAGAGACACAGACAGAGACCAGAGAGAGACACAGAAGAGAGCAGAGAGAGACACAGAGAGAGACACAGACAGAGACACAGAGAGAGACACAGACAGAGACACAGAGAGAGGACACAGAGAGAGACACAGAAGAGACACAGAGAGAGACACAGAGAGAGACACAGAGAGAGACACAGAGAGAGACACAAAACAGAGAGACACAGAGAGAGACACAGAGAGAGACACAGACAGAAAACACAGAGAGAGACACAGAGAGAGAACACAGACAGAGACACAGAGAGAGACACAGAGAGAGACACAGAGAGGGAGAGAAGGGATGGGAGAAGGGAGGGAGGTGAGAAGGGTGACGAGGGAGATAGGGAGGGAGAAAGGGGGAGAGGGAGGGAGGGATGTAAGAGAGAGGGAAAGAAGGGAGAGAGAGAGAGAGAGAGAGAGAGAGAAGAGAGAGAGAGAGAGAGAGGGGAGAGTGTGAGGAGGGAGAATGAAGGGAGAGAGGGAAGGAAGGGAGAGAGAGGGGGAAAGAAGGAGAGAGAGAGATTTCGGTTTCGATGATTTTATTGCATAAAGCTTTCGCCCATTGCAATGGGAAGGCGTGGGGATGAGGATACAATAAATAGAGAGAGAGTGAGAGTGGGTGATGAGGAGGGAGAGAAGGAAGGGAGAAGAGGGAAGGCAGGGAGGAGAGAGGGGGTAAAGGAGAAAGAGGTTATATAATAAGATGGAGGGAGAAAGATATGTATTTATTTTGTTGTTTATTTATTTTCGTATTTATTTGTTCATTGAATTTATTTATTTATTCTTTTACACCCAGTCTCCCTGTTTATGCACTTTGTGTATATTTTGTCATCAGTTCTGAGAGAAAGAGACAGACAGAGACAGACAGTCAGACAGAGGAGAGAAGGAGGGGAAGTAGAAAGGAGGGAAGACAAGGTAAAACAACGAGACAAAATAACCAACAAAACAACAAAACAAACATACATACCTACACAGTCACAGTAAACAATAATTTCATTAACCTTTTGTAGCCCGTGGCAGATGGCCGTTTCACGCGGGGGAAACCTACGGTGAGAAAGCCGGTTAGTAACGGGTTAATCCTGCAGGGATGGGGGGATTTGTCCCCTGACCCCGCTACATACACACGGATCCCCGAACACTTGTAAACGTCTGGGGCTTAAGGAAGTTCACAGGGAGGGGGGAAGCAGAGTGGGAAGATGAAAGGGAAGACAGAGAGAGAGGGAGAAGATGAAAGAGGAAGACGAGAGAGAGAGAGAGAGAGAGAGAGAGAGAGAGAGAGAGGAAGAGAAGAGAGAGAGAGAGGAGAGAGAGAGAGAGAGAGAGAAGGGAGGGAGAGAGAGGAGGACAGGAGAGAGAGGAAGAGAGAGAGAGAGAGAGAGGGGGGGGAGGGGGAGGAGAAGAGTGAGAGAGGGGGGGGGGGAGAGAGGGGGAGGAGAGAGAGAGTCTTACTCGTTTTAAAAAATAAAATGTCAAGCGTTTCATATAAGTTTTTATAAACCTTTTTTTCATCCAGCAGAGAGAGAGAAAGAACAGACAGAGAGACAGACAGACAGAGAGACAGATAGACAGAGAGACATACAGACGGATAGACAGACACAGAGAGAGACAGAGACAGACAGACATAGAGAGAGACAGAGAGAGAGAAGCAGGCAGACAAACAGAAGACAGACACAGACAGAGAGAGACAGAGGGAGAACATGAGAGAGATACCAGGACCGAGAATAGAGGACCAAACAGACAGACAGACAGACAGACAGACAGAGAGAGAACATGAGAGAGAGAGAAAGAGAGAGAATTCAGAGAGAGGGAGAACATGAGAGAGATACAGACAGAGATAGAGACAAACAGACAGACAGACAGACAGACAGAAAGACAGAGAGGAGAGAGAGAACATGACAGAGAGAGAAAGAGAGAGAATTGAGGTTCTGAAAAGGTGGCTGGCCAAAGGTTAATCCAGGGGACATCACTGTCCTGTTCAGGGATTATCCTTCATGTCACGACCCCCCCCCCCCCACCCACACACACACACACACACAGACACACACACACACAGCTCCTGTAATCATCATGGTGACAACTCTCTGGGAAATCAGCCAGGGCTGTTTTGGAAACCTCTCTGCTGTAAACAAGAATAGGAGGAAACAGAAAAACATCATAGGTATGGTTTGTAGATAGATAGATAGATAGATAGATAGATAGATAGATAGATAGATAGATAGATAGATAGATAGATAGATAGATATGATAGATAGATGATTGATTGATTGATTGATTGATAATAATAATAATAATGTATGATAGATAGATAGATAGAGATAGATAGATAGATATATAGTCAGAGATAGACAGAGATAGATAGATAGATAGCGAATGACGAAGAAACAAAAAGACAGACAGACAGATAGATATAGATAGATAGACACAGAGAGAGATAGACAGATAGACAGATAGATAGATAGATAGATAGATACAGATAGATAGAAGCAGATAGATAGATAGATAGATAGATAGATAGATAGATAGACAGATAGACAGACAGACAGACAGATAGATAGATAGATAGATAGATAGATAGATAGATAGATAGATAGACAGATAGACAGACAGACAGACAGATAGATAGATAGATAGATAGATAGATAGATTGATAGATAGATAGATAGATAAATAGATAGATAGATAGATAGATAGATAGATAGATAGATAGATAGATAGATAGATGCAAACACAGAAAGAGGGGAGAGGAGTTAAGAGAAAAAAGAAAGATGCACAGCAACAATGACAACAGCTATCACAACAACAAAACTAGCAAACGAAACCCAAGCAACAAGTTTGATGGCATTATCATTACATAGCATTACCATCAACAACAAGTTTGATGGCATTATCACTACATAGCATTACCATCAACAACAAGTTTGATGGCATTATCATTACATAGCATTACCATCAACAACAAGTTTGATGGCATTATCATCAGCATTACCATCAACAACAAGTTTGATGGCATTATCATCAGCATTACCAACAAGTTTGATGGCATTATCATCAGCATTACCATCAACAACAAGTTTGATGGCATTATCATCAGCATTACCATCAACAACAAGTTTGATGGCATTATCATCAGCATTACCAACAAGTTTGATGGCATTATCATCAGCATTACCATCAACAACAAGTTTGATGGCATTATCATCAGCATTACCATCAACAACAAGTTTGATGGCATTATCATCAGCATTACCAACAAGTTTGATGGCATTATCATCAGCATTACCATCAACAACAAGTTTGATGGCATTATCATCAGCATTGCCGTCAACAACAAAACGACTCTGTCAATGGAATGCAATGAGCGACAACAAAACTATTTTGATGATATTCACCTGCTTCCAAACTAATGAATCAGTCATAATAATTATATTATTGGCTTCAACACGCAGTAAGCAACTATCGTGTTACTGCTCTCTCTCTCTCTCTCTCTCTCTCTCTCTCTCTCTCTCTCTCTCTCTCTCTCTCTCTCTCTCTCTCTCTCTCTCTCTCTCTCTCTCTCTCTCTCCCTCTCTCTCTCTCTTCTATATATATATATTGTAGTTTTGATTGTATTATTGTGATTATGTATATGTGTATTGTGTGTTGTTGATTATGTGTGTGTGTGTGTGTGTGTGTGTTGTGTCTGTGTGTTGTGTGTGTGTGTATGTATGTATGTATATATATATGTATATATGTATGTATGTATCATATGTATGTAGATCATTAGGTCTTCTGAAACAGATCGACTGAAACCATCAATCAGTGATGCTGAGAATGTACATGGAGAGAGGAGGGCTTATCACAGCATGAAAAATTGAATGATAACAACCCCTCTCCCCCTCCCGTCCCCCGCACCCCCCACCCCCCCCATGCGATCGGCTCCTGAAGGAATTACCTGAGAAGCCAATTTAAGTTAATGATGACAACGACATTGCAACCACTTCCACGGTGGAGTTCAGCGTGGGAGAGAATTATCTTTTAAGTCTATTTGGAAAAAAGGCAAAAGGATGGACCTAGCAGGCAGAAAATAGTCAAGAAGGAGGTGACAGGGAAAAAAGGAACGAAGCAGAAACAAAGAGAGGGATAGAAAAGAGGGAATTCCTAGCACAGAATTTCCAGAAGGTGGCTTGGGGGATGCTATTTTATACTAACAAGCCCCCCCCCCCCTCCTCCTCCACGGCACCCCCACATTGGAAGGAATAGGTATTGAACGGAGTGCAGAAGATGGAACTTCTGTTTTTACTCACGAGACGTTTGTGTTAATAAACTAAATGAAAGCAACCCACCCCCACCCCCATAAAAATAAATAATAAATAATTTTTCTTTATCATTCTGTCGAAGAAAATGTCCACAAGAAAACAGACACGTTGTCAGGAGTGAGCGCAGGGTCGTAAGAGAAAGGGTCATAACTGGTGTGCCTTTCAGATTGTTTTTCCCACACACAACACAACACACACACACACACACACACACACACAGATGCTATGCGCTTACACATCTTGATTCATACAGTAGGGATAACTGTATATACCATGTATATCACGACCAAACACGCTGCTTAACATCTGGGTTTGAGGCAATTCACAGAGAGAGAGAGGGGGGGTGAGTGAGAGAGAAGAGAGGGGGGTTTTGAAAAGAAGGAGGAAAAGGAAGAGTATAGAGGGGGAGGAGGAAGTTTAAGAAATATGATAGGAAGGGGAGATATGGTGAGGAGGAATGGGTGGGGCGAGTAGAGAAAAATAGGAGATGAGAGGTGGGAAGAGAGAAGGCGGCAAGAGATAGAGGAGAGACAAGTAGAGAGAAGAGAGAATACGAAGAACTAATGAATACTTTTTTTTTTATTTTTTTTGGCCATATAGAGAGACAGACAGATAGTCATAACAACAGAAAGACAGAGAACAGAGAGATAGACAGACAGACCAGAACCGAACCCAGAACAGACACAGAGAGACAAGACAAGCCAACACCAAACAACAGGCCAACCCCAAGCCAGTCCGACAAACGACAGAGAAGACAGACACAGAACAGAGACAGACAGAACAGACAGTAAAAAGAGGACAGACAAATAGAAAGACAGGGCAAAGCAGCAGACAGATATACAGAATGATAGCACAGAAAAACAGAGGCAAGGACAGAGAGACAGGCGAAGAGGGGGGAGGGGGCGCGGTGGCGGGAGGGAGCGAAAGACAGAGTGAACACGTAAGGCGAGCGAAAGCGAGAGGCGGTGAGAGAGAGAAGAGAAAGAGAGAAGAGAGAGAGAGAGAAAGAGAAGAGAGAGTGATTGAGTTGAGTGTGGAAGAGAGAAAGATATTACATCAAAACTAGCAAGAAAAGTGAGAGGTGGGAATTGGGATCTAACAAGCCAGCTGGCAAAAGGTAAATCCAGGGGTACATACACAGCAACACAACAACAAATCACAACACAAATAACTTAGCCATGTGATTCAAGGGTTTTGTCCCTTTCCATCATCCCCCCTGATCCTGTCTGTGGGCCATCAGTAGATGAAGATAGTGTAGGTGGTAGTATAAGTACAGTACAGTAAGTATTATAGTATAGTATCTAGTGAGCGTAGCTGAGTCAGTCACATAGAATAGTGCAAGTAGTAGTGGTAGTGGTAGCCTAGTAGTAAGTTCACACGTATTTCCGTCCCAGTCCCAACGCCCCCCCCCAAATCGCGATCGTAGTGGTAGAGTAGTAAATATAGTAGTAGTAGTAGTAGTAGTCTAGTAGTCAGTAGTAAAGTAGTGTGTGTAGTTAGGTAGGAGTGGTAAGTAGTGGTAGTGGTAGTAGTATAGTAAAGAAATTGGTATAGGTAGTATGGGTAGTTGTAGTAAGTACATAGTTGGTAGTAGGAGATATGGTAGTCAGTAGTAGTAGTAATTAAGTGGTAGTTAAGTGATAGTGGTAGTAGTAGTAGTGGTAGTAGTTAGTAGAGTAGTAGCGTAGAGTGCGGAAGTAGTATAGTATATTATGTAGGTTTGGTTTACAGTAGTAGTGAGTGGATATAGTCCTCAGTAGTAGAAGTAGGTATGTAGTTGTAGTAGTGGTAGTATATAGAAGTAGTTTATAGTATCAGTAGTAGTAGTAGTAGTTAGAGATAGTAGTATAGTATAAGTAGTAGTAGTATAGTAGAAGTAGGAGTGGTAGTATATATATATGTAGTAGTAGTTGTATAGTAGTAGTATGTTGTTGTAGTAGTAGTAGTAGTAGTAGTAGTGGTAGTAGCTAGTAGTATAGTATTACGTAGTCTAGTAGTTAGTAGTAGTTAGTAGTAGTAGTATTAGAGAGTGTGGTCGTAGTTGTAGTAGTTTGTAAATAGTAGTAGTAGTAGTAGTAGTACAGTAGTAGTAGTTATGTAGTAGGTAGTAGTAGTAGGTAGTAGTAGTAGTAGTATAAGTAGTAGTATGTGGTAGTATAGTAGAGTAGTAGTATAGTGGTATTAAGTAGTAGTAGTATTAGTAGTAGTAGTAGTGGTAGTATAGTAGTATAGTATAGTAGTGGTAGTAGTAGTAGTATAGTAGAAGTAGTAGTGGTAGTAGTAGTAGTAGTAGTAGTGAGTAAGTAGTAGTGGTAGTAGTTATAGTAAGTTAGTAGTAGTAGTATGGTAAGTAGTTGTATAGTAGTAGTAGTAGTAGTAGTATGGTAGTATGGTAGTGGGTGGTAGTGGTGGTATAGTAGTAGTAGTAGTAGTAGAAGTAGTAGTCGGTAGGTAGTAGTAGTAGTGTAGAGTAGTATGGTAGTAGTAGTAGTAAGTAGTGTTAGTAGTAGTAGTAGTAGTGGTAGTAGTAGTAAGATATATAGTTGTAGTAGTATAGTAGTAGTAAGTAGTAGTAGTAGTAGTGGTTGTAGTGTAGTAGTGGTGTAGTAGTAGTAGTAGTAGTATAGTAGTTAGAAGTAGTTAGGTAGTAGTAGTAGTAGTGGTAGTAGTTAGTATGGTAGTAGTAGTAGTAGTGGTAGTTGTAGTAGTAGTAGTAGTTGTAGTAGTAGTATAGTAAGTAGTAGTGGTAGTATTAGTGGGTAGTATGTATATAAGTAGTTGTATTAGTAGTATAGTAGTAGTAGTTATATAGTAGTAGTTATAGTAGCAGTTAGTAGTAGTAATAGTAGTAGTAGTAGTAGTTAGTATTAGTAGTAGTAGTTAGTATAGTAATAGTAGTAGTAAGTAGTAGTAGTAGTTAGTATAGTTTAGTAGTAGTAATAGTAGTAGTTAGTTAGTAGTAGTAGTAGTAATAGTAGTAGTAGTAGTAGTAGTAGTAGTAGTGTAGTGTAGTAGTATAGTATAGTAAGTATAATAGTAGTAGTATTATAGTAGTTGTAGTATAGTAGTAGTAGTAGTATATAGTATAGTAGTAAGTAGTAGTTATAGGAGTTAGTAAGTAGTAGTAGGTAGTAGTAGTTATAGTAGTAGTAGAAGTAGTAGTAGTAGTATAGTAGTAATAGTAGTAGTAAGTATAGTAGAAGTATGGTAGTGGTAGTAGTAGTAGTAGAGTATTAAACGTCTGAAAAGTATTAGAAGTATACAAGAATAAAGAATAGTGTTGAAGTCTCGTGTCGAACGTAGTATTAGTCGTAGCGAAGTAGTACAGACTACGATGTATGAATAATGAGTATAGAAATTCTGAAATTAGAAGTAGACCGAGCGAATAGTCAGTATATTAGTCGAAGTAGTAGTAGAATATTAGTAGTAATCAAAATACTAATAATAATAATAAAAATACATCCACAAAATGTAATAAAAATAGCGCTGAATCTGTGAACAAAAAAACAAAAACAAATCGAAGCGCTTGCACTCAATCATTTAACAAGGCACGCCAACTCACCTTAAACAGTAATGAGCAACAGATTTCAAATCCAAGCGCTGCGCACTAAAGTCTTGTCTTAACGCACGCCCACACACGCCTCACGCAAACACCCACACAACACACACATCACCCACACAGCACATCCACACACACACACCACACACACACACACACACACACAAAAACACGGAACAACACTTAGAAGTGAAAGATGCTGTTGAAAAATTAGGGACAGATATGTGGGGGAAAAGTCTCAGTAGGAAATAAGTGTTTTTAGATGGCTGGATTTATGAAGGAATCACGTGAAGGCATTTGACGAAGTGAAAGAGGGAGTCATTCCAGGTGGATGGACAGATACAGAGAAGGAGCGACGGCCAACAGTGGTTTGTTGAATCTGGGTGTTCGAAAAGCACAAAGTAACTGCGGCTGAACGAGAGGAACGGGATGGATGAAAGGTGAAGTACATTACAGAGATAAGAGGGGTGCAGTTTTGTGAGACATTTGAAACAGAGGGGTATTTATTTTATACTCAGTCTTTGTGATACAGGCAACCATTGAAGATATCGCAGAAAGAGGAGAGATGTGTTCCAGATTTTTTCTTTCTTAGGACCAGTCGAGCTGCAGAGTTTTGTATGCGTTTGAATAGAGTGATAGAAATTGCTGGTAGGCCAAGCCAAAAGAGAATTACAGTAGTTAAACGGAAAGAATGAGAGATGTGACAAGCATGGAAAGTTGCATTCATGGACAAAAACTTCTATGCGAATCGCGCTTAATTGCGCAACGTAATTGTATAGTAGCAAGAACTAGCTGTCTGGGTGATGAATTTTGTTCATATAGAGTGTGTTGTCAAGAACTACACCTAAATACTTCACAGAGTTGGACAAGGAACCCTGACCGAGATTGCCGAATTCTATTGAAGATAGTGTTATGAGATGAAATTTATGTGGGGTATGGGTCCCTATGACAGGTTATGCTTTCCTCGGTTTAACGGCATTAGTTGTAACTTGTTTCTGAGTGCATTCCATTTTTGAATGTCTTACGGTGCATTAGGTGACAAATTTGTTACCAGAGGCAGTGCACAGTAATACCCAAACAGCCAATCGCTGCACAGACGCAGAGTACTCATCGGCAATAGAAATGATAACCAATCAATAGGTGAGTTGATTATTAAACTGTGAGACGATAAGTGTTGTGTGCGCGCTGCTGATGGTAGTCTGAGAGCGACGACACTCTCAGTCGAAGACAAATATTCAGTGCATTAGGCCGCGGGCTCACTGGACAACACACCTAACACTTCCAGAGACGAACTGTTTGGCACGCCTCACGAGAGAAGACTCGCCACCAAGGGGGCCTCACACACTTTATACAAGAAACTTTGCTAGCAGTGCGAGTTGTTATCCCTTTGCCTTTAAAAGGATAGTGGTGTACACAGTTCACCGCTACATATCTCCTCAATAAGATACGATCCACAATGAATCATTATAACTCATGAGAAGAAGCGCCCAATGAGACATATCTTCTCTATCTCTTCGTCACACTGCACCTGATCAGAGATGTCCTGAGTTCTATTGTGCACAGTGCACACAGCACAATTAACACGATACTTACCTCTGCGATCATTGAACTATACCGACATCCGACAAGTTCTACAATCCTCCACCAAATATTGCATATTCTGAACTTGACGCTAGATATCGAAGCGAAGAGACTGCAGCGAGTCATGAGAGCTATGACTGTGATGAGACACTACTTCGCATGTACTAATCACGCCGAGCGACATTGGCTGAACTCAGACTACACTGCTCTCACCCTGACGCATCTGAGAGGAGGGCACTTTATTGTCCAATACATTCTTACACGGCTCTTCCACAGAACTCATCCAGAACTCACCATACACAGGAGCGTGCTAACACACTCGTTATCGAATCACCATTTCTGTAGCGAGCGCGTATCTGTTCAATTATCGTGAGGTCATCTCTCTGAGCAAATGATGAGAGATAGAAACAAGTAACATTACACGCTGACATGGACAAACACACGAAACAGTGATACCTGGCGAGTCGATGCGAGCTCAGTCGGCAGTGGTAGAAATGTACATGACGGCTCTCACTCACGACTCAGCGTTATGAGTCGAGTGCACACCTCGCGGAGCGGAGAGATACTCATCGTCTGAGTGAGTTACTCACTGAAACAAAGGTATACATGGGGAGTTGGTGAGATTTCATACAGGTGGACTCAAGAGTATAACAATTCTTAACAACGACAGTTAGAGTATGGTCATACGCATGAGACGTGTGTGACTTGGGATCGTCTTCACTTCTGTACATGATTGTGGACATGAAATGTTCTAGCGATTAATACTATCTACGTTATAAGATTTTTAATGTGTGAGGTGGGGGGATCTCTCTGTTGTCGTGCATAGGAGATTAGTTTGATCGTGTGATCAATGATATTCAGATACTTATTTTTTTGGAGGCTGAAATGCACTGGATATAAGTTGTGGAAGCGGCTTTTGAGGAATAACAGGAGCAGGGATGAGGTTCAAAGGGCGCATTGATTGTTATAGTCGATTTCTTCAAATTGGCCTTATTTAGTTAAAGTTTAGTGGATGTAAGGGGGGGGGGAAACAAGAAAAAATGAGAAGGATAAGAGGTGCCAAGTGAACTGGGGGTCAGGAGGTAGCGCAGGCTGGATTCGATTTGAGATCAAGGCGTCTGGAGCGTAGTTTCGAACTTTTGTCTGATAAAGAACAACGACAGATCAAATATGGTTGTGATAGCTTCAGTAGCAGGCTTAGTGGATGTTAGGCAGAGGAGTTGTTTTCTTAGCGCAGATCCATAGGAGATTTGAGGTGAAGTGGAAAAAAGATATTTTATGGATACAGCACAGAGAATTTGGATGAGTATTGTCTGTCTTTGCTGAATGGATTAAGAGTTTGCGACTTTGTTTACTTGTTTTCGGGAAAATCTGTTTGTTGAATTTCTTCGGATGTTTGACTTTCCGCCACTCTGGTGCCGTTGCTAGTTGCCTGCGTTTATGCGCTTGCGCTATCTAAGATGTCTTGGGATACCAGCGCGAAGTAGGTCTGTCAGGATGAAGGAAGAGTTGATCAGTAGGGAGGATCGAGCATTGTCCATGCAAGCAGATTGGCGGTCGGAGAATAGTGGATCTATAAGTGATCAAGCAAGAGGATCAGTGTGGTCAAGTTGATGCATTGCGTGAAAAACGTTAGGAGCTTGGGAATGAAGAAGGTATAATGTCTAGGCCGCTTTCTTAAGGATTGTCTGAACGAGTAAACTATATATTACATCTTCGTTTCTGACAGGTCTTTTGTGTGATGTATATTAATAATGGAAAACAGGAACGTGCAGATAAGATCAGAATGCAGTTCGATCGGTGACAGAAACAATGTACAAGATTGAATGTAAGCATTAGAAATCAGCCATTCTAAAATAAGACCCTGATCTGTGCGTTGCTTCGTTTACACATAACCATTGAGGAGAGAATAGGTGGACAGAGAAAGAGAAAGACACGTTTGTAAACATCTGGAGAAACTGGTTGTTGTCGAAATGGAAGTTGAAGTCACCAAAAATATAATTTTAGTGGAGAGAGCTTGTAGTGGTCGAGGAGTGCCTGGAATTCTTGGTGAAAAGAGAAAATTGTTAGTTTGTTTTAGACCGGCTGGGATGTGGACGGTAAAGGCAGGCAGAATATAATAGAAGTGGCCCAGTAGGTTTAGAATGATTTCGCAAACTTTCAAAAAATTCATGTGAAGAATTGAAGGTTGTGAACAGAAAGAAAGAGATGGTTCCAAGATGTCCTTTTGAAATGAGGCAATCCCACCTCCTCGATAGAGGACGGGGGAAAGAAATGGTTTTATATCCAGGAGGAGCAGCCTGTTTTATTTTTCGGCTCCCATGGCCATGTGTTAAGCCAATTTCGGTGAGAAGGTAAGACAATGTTTTTTTCAGAGAATGATAATCGGAAATATAGTCGGAGCTTTTTCCATTTGGACAGACAGACTGCACATTGAACGAAACAAACTTGAAGGAGATCTGAAGGAGGGTGGAGTAGTTTAAGATGAAAAGTGGTGAGTTTGACACGCATCAGAAGAAGAGGAGGAAGGGCGATGGGAAAGATTGCCGGCTAGCGAAACAGACAAGAGTTTGATTGTAATCAGGAGTAGAAGTGGTGAAAGAAACTGTGCTGAATCAGGTTGGGGAAATATAAAGGGGGGGAATTCGGTTTTTTAAACACATCATGATATACATCATAGTCATCAGAACAAAAAACATTATCAGAGTTACAAGCAACAGAACAATCAAAAGCTGAAGGGGCGAGTGGACGGCAGCATGGGGAAGAAGCGTTGTCAGGGGTGACAGAAGTAGTAGTAGTAGTAGTAGTAGTAGAAGTAGTAGTAGTAGTAGTAGTAGATCTAGTAGTAGTAGTAGTAGTAGTAGTAGATCTAGTAGTAGTAGTAGTAGTAGTAGTAGTAGTAGTAGTAGTAGTAGTAGTAGTGGTGTTAAAATAGACAATCTCTCTCTCTCTCTCTCTCTCTCTCTTCTCTCTCTCTCTCTCTCTCTCTCTCTCTCTTTTCTCTCTCTCTCTCTTTCTCTCATTAAACTGTGGCACGTTTTTCATTGTTCTTCATGGTATCATTGTTGAAATAGTTATTTTCTAGGTGGAGTTTCTCGCTGCTTGTTTGCTTTGTTTGTTATTTACTTTAATTCTGTGTGTTTATTTGCTTGTATGTTTCTGTACGACATTTTTGTTAAAGTAGGAGTTAGAAATTCTATTTAAAACTTCGTCAACTGTCTTCTTTCCGTTCCTTGTTTTCGCTGTGTGTTGGTGTCGTGCTCCTTCCTCCCCTAGAGCTCCGAGGTTCTTCAATGGTGAGGTGTTGGCTTTATGCCACCGTTTATCCACCATCAAAGCAGCCGCATTCCGACTTCAGAGATGTTTCTGAACACAACAGCTGTGTGAATGCGATTGTGGTTGGGTTGTATTATTTTTAGATTTGAACAGAAAATACCAGTTAGGAAACGTGGAAAAAGGTCAGCGAAACACAGTCAGCAAACCAGCGAGTTAAGGATCTCTAAGCAAAGAGCTCTTCCTTTTTTCTTTTTTTTCTTTTTTACAGTTTTAGCCAAAAAATTAATTATATCAGGATCATCAAACCACATAGGCAAAACATCAAAACCTCATAATCTGAATGATCTATAGTAATACACAATGCAAGAAAAAAAAATAATGCACAGGGAGTACATATTAGTAACAAGTTTAATCAAAGTAACAAACTCAAATGAGCTAGCCAAACAAATATATACTCGAAATATCACTGATACTAGTCAACGTGTAGTGAACGTGACGCATGTTAAACTGGTTGCAAACACTAAACACATAAAAACAAATCAAATAGACTTTCCCAGCTTGCAACATAGTTAATAGGTGTTAAAAATGTACACTTTTTTTCAAATTGGGAACTGCAAAGGCTCCCATTAATTACTTGCCAAAACTGGTACAAGCCTTGTTAGTCTTGTTTTGTTGTGTTTTTGCTGTTAATTAAACTATGCGTCAAGTCTCTGACTGTTTGGAGGCTGCAGAGAGAAACATGTTCACTGTGTATCCCTGCATTCATTACATTCACGTTCTGTTTAAACCTGAAAATAATAAAACACAATGGCATTCACACAGCTGTTGTGTTCACAAACATCTCTGACGTCGGAATGCGGCTATTTTGATGGACGGGATAGACTAGTGGTTAGAACATTGCGCTCGCTATCTGACGACCTGGGTTCGATTCCCGTTCAAGGGGATATTTTCCCCTGGAGTTAACATCAGTGCCGACTCCACTCTCCCCAAAAGTCCTTCGGATGAAACTATAAACCGAGGTCCCGTGTGTGAACGCACGCAGAACATCTTGCGCACACGTTACAATCCTGTTCCGCTTTTCGTAAGAGCAGGCCATTGTGTGCCGGTGGGAACAGATGACAATTTACAAAACCGCATACACACGGGGACTGGATGTAAAAAAGCACATAAGTGCTTATTCCATTATCCTCGATATAAAAGAGGTTTTTTTAAAATAAAAAATAAACATTTATTATAATGTGTTTTAAAGGGGTGGAGGGGGGAACCAGTTCACAAAACAACCAAGACATTTCGACTCCCACAAAAAATAACTAACTAATCCATCAATCACTCCGAAGCCTGCTAATCACCCTGCTTGCTTCAGACAGCACATACACCTGACAGCTCTTTGAACCTAGGATCAAAGTCTCATCAAATCTCGGTAAACTTCGTGCCTGGGCGCGTTACTTTGCCACCAGGGGAGCTAAATCTGAAATCCTGTTGACAAATGGTTGACAAGGGGCGATCACTCCATCATCCTTCAGACAGGAAGATGAGTCACACAGCTGGTGGCGACTGGCCGTGTTTAGAGCGGGGACAGGGTTGGAGTGGTGTTCGATTCTGGTTGACTTTAGCCTGCTATACCCCTTGTTGACATGAAATACTATTCTTGTTTCTACTTGTTTACATATATTCGATTCCTCACCGTGTATGATAGTCGTTACATTTGCTATTTTATGTGTAACCTCGTCTGCTCCAGAGGTGGACTATAGGCTGAAACCATGTATCCCCCGTGGGGATTTCAGGGCTCTGGGGATATAGATAGCATCCCCGCCTTCTCAAACTTCTGTGCGAGGTAGTCTCTCTTTTCTATCCCTCTTTTTTTGTTTCTTCCTCGTTCCTTTTCTTTCTGTCACCTTCTTGTTGTCTATTGTTTACCGTTTGGGTCCAGTTCTCCTGCCTTTTTTTTAAAATCTCAGAAAGACTTCAAAGATTTAACCAAATTTCCATGCCGAAGTCGGATATGCTGGACCTGACTTGTCAGGCGCTTAACGGCAGCGCAACGTATGTTTGCTCATATGACAGACAACAATAATTGCTGTCTGGGGGTTTGACGAAGAAGAAGATATCACGTGACTGTTTTGTTTGTTTTTTAAAGCAAACAGTCATTACACTGTTTAGAAAGCTAAAAGCTGAAGACTTTTGACTAAACATACGTTGGTGGTGTTTGCTTTTAATCAATTCAGATCAGAGGCCACCCTAGTAGATAACTTCTGTTTCACTCATATCAGGAATGCAAAATAGTGTTTGGCACTTTCTCTTGCCAGAAAAAAATGAAATGACTGGCTGATTAATTGATTGGTTAGTTCGTTGGTTGTTTGGTTATTATTGATTGATTGGTTGGATAAATTGATGGATGAGTGGGTTAGAGTCAAATGAGGTGAATGGTAAGCTGATCCTTTTACGTTGAAACTAAACGGTTTACTCAGGAAAGTGTACATACATGATTTATACATAACATAGCAATGAAAAGCCATCGTGTTCGACTATGCTTGTTCTTAATTTTGGATGTATGGATGGATGGATGGATGGATGGATGGATGCATGCATGCATGCATGCATGGATGGATGTATGGATGGATGGATGGAAGGATGCATGCATGCATGGATCGATGGATGGATGGATGATGGATGATGCAATGGATGGATGGATGGATGGTGGATGTGGATGGATGATGATGGATGTTATGGTGGATGGATGGATGTGATGATGGATGATGGATGGATGGATGGAATGGATGGAGCATGGATTGGTGGATGATGGATGCATGCATGCATGAATTCTATGGATGGATGGATGGATGGAAGGATGAATGGATGGAGGGGTGGATGGATGAATGGATGGATGGTGGTGGATATAGATGGTTGGTTGGATGGATGGATGGATGGTTGGATGGATGGATGGATGGATGATGGATGGATGGATGGATGGATGGATGGATGGGTGGATGGATGGATGGATGCATGCATGGATGGATGTATGGATGGATGGATGGATGGTTGGATGGATGGATGGATGGGTGGATGGATGGATGCATGCATGCATGGATCGATGGATGGATGGATGGATGGAAGGATGAATGGATGGATGGGTGGATGGTTGGATGGACGGACAGGGCAAGAGGAACACAAGCAAGAAGAAGAAATAAAAAACACAGACCCTCAACCACGAACTCTGTCCCTTTCATGACAGACCACAACAACAACCAAACAAGCAAACAACACCGGTTGACACGAACAAATGACAAACCCCAAAATAGAAGGCCGCTATCATGGCACTACTGTCTCCTGACCTGTCTACCCTGCAAGGTGCCAGACAAAAATAAATCCTGGGAAATATAACATCACCACTACCGCTACAAAATCTCGCCTCTCTCCCACCTACCTCCCCCCACCCTCCTTCCCAACCACCACAACCACCTCCACCTCCCCGAATCTGTCTGTACCCAAAACTACCAAATGTGCCACCGTGGATGCCCCGTAAAGACATCAAGTAGTCCCCCCACCAAGCGGATGCGGATTTATTGGTTTCGTTGCGGTGATAGGGCTATCATACAGCGATAATCGTCCGATCCAGAATATAGTTCCTCCCACCCCCCCACCTCAATAATCTCCGTGGGAGAACTCGGGAGGGGGGTGGGGTGGATAAGTTATACCCAGGGGGCGGGGGTGAGGACGATGTTAGGAAGAGGATGAAGGTAATGGAAGGTAGATTGGGGTTGTGTCCTAAAGTGGTTCGAGGTCCTAAAGTGGACAGACTCAACGGAGATAAGAATTCTTCCCTTGCCTGGGTCTGGAAACTTAGTGTGGACACGTACCTTCTCCTTTCCAGAGTGAGAGAGAGTCCAAGAAACAGAATTATGGGGGAAGGGGGGGGGGGGGGGGGGGGGGGGGGGGGGGGGGGGGGGGGGGGAGTTTGCAGTTTGCCAAACATACACGGAAATGAAAAAACAAAACAAAACATCCAAAGATTATCGGGAGGGGGGGGGGGGGAGGGGGGATTGTAGAAAAGAGCTTACGTAGCTTTTGTAGAAAAGAGCTTACCTGGTTTTTGTAGAAAAGAGCTTACCTGGTTTTTGTAGAAAAGAGCTTACCTAGTTTTTGTAGAAAAGAGCTTATTTGGTTTTTTGTAGAAAGGAGCTTATTTTGTTTTTGTAGAGAAGAGCTTATTTGGTTTTTGTAGAAAGGAGCTTACCTAGTTTTTGTAGAAAAGAGCTTATTTGGTTTTTGTAGAAAAGAGCTTACTTGGTTTTTGTAGAGAAGAGCTTACTTGGTTTTTGTAGAGAAGAGCTTATTTGGTTTTTGTAGAAAAGAGCTTATTTTGTTTTTGTAGAGAAGAGCTTATTTGGTTTTTGTAGAAAAGAGCTTATTTGGTTTTTGTAGAAAAGAGCTTACTTGGTTTTTGTAGAGAAGAGCTTACTTGGTTTTTGTAGAAAAGAGCTTATTTGGTTTTTGTAGAGAAGAGCTTACTTGGTTTTTGTAGAAAAGAGCTTACTTGGTTTTTGTAGAGAAGAGCTTACTTGGTTTTTGTAGAAAAGAGCTTACTTGGTTTTTGTAGAGAAGAGCTTACCTGGTTTTTGTAGAGAAGAGCTTACCTGGTTTTTGTAGAAAAGATCTTACCTGGTTTTTGTAGAGAAGAGCTTACTTGGTTTTTGTAGAAAAGAGCTTATTTCGTTTTTGTAGAAAAGAGCTTACCTGGTTTTTGTAGAAAAGAGCTTACTTGGTTTTTGTAGAAAAGAGCTTACCTGGTTTTTGTAGAAAAGAGCTTACCTGGTTTTTGTAGAAAAGAGCTTACCTGGTTTTTGTAGAAAAGAGCTTACCTGGTTTTTGTAGAAAAGAGCTTACTTGGTTTTTGTAGAAAAGAGCTTACTTGGTTTTTGTAGAGAAGAGCTTACTTGGTTTTTGTAGAAAAGAGCTTACCTGGTTTTTGTAGAGAAGAGCTTACTTGGTTTTTGTAGAAAAGAGCTTACCTGGTTTTTGTAGAAAAGAGCTTATTTGGTTTTTGTAGAGAAGAGCTTACTTGGTTTTTGTAGAAAAGAGCTTACCTGGTTTTTGTAGAGAAGAGCTTACTTGGTTTTTGTAGAAAAGAGCTTATTTGGTTTTTGTAGAAAAGAGCTTACCTGGTTTTTGTAGAAAAGAGCTTACCTGGTTTTTGTAGAAGAAAAAGTTTACCTGGTTTTTGTGGAAGAAAAAGTTTACGTCGTTTTTGTGGAAGACAGAGTTTACGGGGTTTTTTGTGGAAGACAGAGTTTACGTGGTTTTTGTGGAAAAAAGAGTTTACCTGATTTTTGTGGAAAAAAGTGTTTGTCTTGTTTTGTGGAAGACAGAGATTACTGGGTTTTTATGGAAGAGAGAGTTTACGTGGTGTTTATGGAAGAAAGAGTTTACATGGTTTTTGTGGAAGAGAGAGTTTACATGGTTTTTGTGGAAGAGAGAGTTTACATGGTGTTTGTGGAAGAGAGAGTTTACATGGTGTTTGTGGAAGAGAGAGTTTACATGGTTTTTGTGGAAGAGAGAGTTTACATGGTGTTTGTGGAAGAGAGAGTTTACATGGTTTTGTGGAAGAGAGAGAGTTTACATGGTTTTTGTGGAAGAGAGAGTTTACATGGTGTTTGTGGAAGAGAGAGTTTACATGGTTTTGTGGAAGAGAGAGAGTTTACATGTTTTTGTGGAAGAAGAGTTTACATGGTTTTTGTGGAAGACGAGGGTTTTCAATGGTTTTTGTGGAAGAGAGAGTTTACATGGTTTTTGTGGAAGAGAGAGTTTACATGGTTTTTGTGGAAGAGAGAGTCTACATGGTTTTTGTGGAAGAAAAAGTATACCAAGTCTTTTGTGAAAGAAAGAGTTTACCTGAATTTTTTCGTGGGAGAGAGAGAGTTAACCTGATTATTTTGGAAGAAAGAGTTTATCTCCTTTTGTGGGAAAAATAGTTTACCTGGGTTGTTGGGATGGGAGGGGGGGGGGGGGAGGATTGTAGCCTTCTCCTTTTTTTTCCATCGGGTGGGCTACCTATGCACAGACTGCAAGTTGCAAGACAAACGATTCCAAATCTGACAATTCCTTTTGGGGGTTAAATTTGAGTGTGCAAACCAATGATATAACAGATGTTCCTAACAAATTCAGAGAGCGCTCGTTCTACGTTCTAGTTTCGACAGAGTTTGTAGTTATTTGCTTCCTATCTTTTAGTGCTTCGGTCGTGTTTTCATGTGTGTTGGTAGAGTACGATGTACACAGTACTTTAACAACAAAAAAATATGTTCTATTTACTTTTGGACAAAATTCACGCTGTTGATTATCTTAATCCATTTAACGACAAGCAGACCATGTTGCGACACTGCATACATGTCTGGGTTATTTACTCCAGGGCGTGGTATGTGTACGTGCGTGCGTGCGTGTGTGTGTACGTGCGTGTGTGTGTGCGTGCATGCGTGCGTGTGTGTGTATGTGTTTGTGTTTGCAGCGTGATTGCGTGTGTGTGTGTGTGTGTGTGTGTGCGTGTATGTATGCGCGAGTGCGCGTGTGTGTGTGTATGTGTGTGTTAATGTGTGCGTGCGTGTGTGTGTGTGCGTGCGTGTGTGTGTGTGTGTGTGGGTGTGTGTGTGTGTGTGTGTGTGTGTGTGTGTGTGCGTGCGTGCGTGTGTGTGTGTATGTGTGTATGTGTGTGTGTGTGTTTGCGTGCGCTTTTTTTCCTTGTGATATTAATGATGAAGGATGTCAGGAAAGGTGTTGGGGAGGAGAGGGGGAGGGAGGGGAGAGGGTAGGGGAGAGGGGAGAAAGAATGAGTCCAAGCTGCGTGGACATAAGCACCTGCTGCTGTATCTGAGAATTTATTGGGGTAGTGTTGTGTAGTGTAGTAAAGTGTGATGTAGTAAAGTGTAGTGTAGTGTGTGTGCGTATGTGTGCGTATGTGTGCTGTGTGTGTGTGTGCGTGCGTGCGTGCGCGTGTGTGTATGTATGCGTGTGTGTGCGACATACAGAGAGGCAGACAGACAGGAAGACAGACAGAGAGAGCGAGAGAGAGAGAGAGAGAGAGTGGTGTGTGTGTGTGTTGTGTGTGTGTGTGTGTGTTGTGTGTGTGTGTGTGTGTGTGTGTTGTGTGTGGTGTGTGCGTGTGTGTGTGTGTGTGTGTTGTGTGTGTGTGTTGTGTGTTCTTTTTTAAAAAAATTATTTCGCTGACAATGGAATAAGCACTCATGTGTGTCAAAGTCAAAGTCAAATTTTTATTTCCAGATGGTACATTGAATAAGCAATGCATTTGCTTTTTTTCATCAAGCCATCTATCTAAGAACACATTTCTTAATGATTATACTGAAATACTACATTATTGCAACCTTTACCATTAAATTAAACCAGTAAAAAGAGGAAAATCGTGTGTGTGTGTGTGTGTGTGTGTGTGTGTGTGGTGTGTGTGTGTGTGTGTGTGTGTGTGTGTGTGTGTTGTGTGTGTGTGTGCGTGTGTGTGTGTTGTGTTGTGTGGTGTGTGTGTTGTGCGCGCTTGCGCGCGCGCGCTCGTGTGTGTATATATGTTTATCTGTGTCTTAGTGTGCGTGTGCGTGTGCGCTCGTGTGTGTTTTATTCTGTTCTTTTGAGGATAATGGAATGAGCACTCATGTGTTTTTTACGTTCAGTCCCTCTGTGTATGCAGTATGCAGTTTTGTGCATTTTGTGTGTCTGTCTGTGTCTGTGTGACTATGTAGATCTATGTCCGTGTCTGTCTCCGTGTGAATCTATTTGCGTCTGTGTCTGTCTGTCTTTGAGTTTGTATGTGTGTCCGTATATGTCTGTGTCTGTCTGTGTCGTGTGTTTGTGTCTGTTCTGTCTGTCTTTGAGTCTGTATGTGTATCCGTATATGTCTGTGGCTGTGTCTCTCTGTGTCTGTCTCTGTCTGTGTTGAATTTTTCTTCTGTATTGAAAAACTCTATACCCTGCTGCCTCATTCCTTTTATATTTTTACAATACATTTATACGCAAAATCTTTTTTCATGAATGCATATTCAACATTTTCTACTAGATGACTTTGAAATAAGCTCCATACAGAAAAGAACAGGGCAGACACGGACCCCACAATCAAAATATCTACATCTTCAGCAGACGTTTTTGAGACAGCATCCCTCCAAATTTATGACTACCTACCGCCACTGACAGTATCTGTGCCTGCCACGCCTGAACAACATTTGGATAGATTATGAAAGCAAACGTCGATCTAGTTTATGGCTGTGTCACGAAATCTCAGTATGAAACAGAATGCTTTATGGTATCAGCGTCGTTATCTGGTGCCTGTGCTCTGACGTGACTTATTATGAAAAGAAAACTTATTTCAGATTTTTAGTGTGTACTTTTTGGTGTTTATCGTTGGTACTTCAGGTGTTTATGTATCCATCACCACCCCACCTAACTACCCACCCCGACACCACCCACCCCTAAGCCACCACCACCCCCCACTCGCCTTATCTTCCCTCTCCATCCCGCCCAAACCATCCCTACCCGCCCCCATGCATCCCTGCATGTTTTACACCCTGTGCCAAGATCACCATAGCTCTTTTTAAGGTAAACTTTTTTCCACAAATTTTGTAATATAAATTTTCCTCTTTTCTATCATTTGTTTGGAGGTGGGGCGTGGTGGGGGGGGGGGTGCTAACTTTTCTCAGGATGGCCGTCAGTTTGGGTTTTTTTTTTCTTTGGGGGAGAGGGAGGGGGGTAGTACTGGTTTTCTCTCTGCAAAATAGTGTTGTTCACATAACGGGAGTGTCTTTTTTTCACTGCACAACTTTGACAGGGAAATCTCCTTTTGTTTTTGTTATCGTGGGTCCTTTTACGTGTGCTAGATTTGTGTTGCATACTAGACCTTGGTTTATGGTCTTACTGGAAAGACTAGCATGCAGACCACTTCTCAAGTTCCTGTGGATGATGGGAAATTTTTGGATCAAAAAGGGACAAGCATACACTGTTTTGTTTTGAAAACCGCATACACAATTATAAAAAAGAGTTAAAAATAAACAATAAACCTTTTTTGTTGTGACTTCCAATATCAGCAATGGCTTAACAATTCTGTTTATGTATTCAAAGGCTTAATGCAGACACAAAGACAGAAAGAGGAAACTGAGAGAGAGAGAGAAAACGATAGATCAGAAATACAGAGAGAGAAAGGAGAGAGAGAGAGAGAGAGAGAGAGAGGAGAGA
>CM054146.1:63690819-63695819 GCA_028751875.1 Rapana venosa | reverse complement strand
CACCGACTTACCCATATGACAGGCTCCTGACTTCATTGAAAAAAACATTAAACTTATGATGATACGGGCACATCCAAAAATCATAGTACGTAAACATGACATAAAGAGACAGAAAAGGAGGCAAGAGATGGGCCAATGGACTCAACAGAGATACTACTATGAGTGAAACCGTTAACAGGAACATAGAAGAGCCGCATTTACAATGGGAGGACGCAAGAACCTGATGGCCAGACGTCTACAGGACGTACAAGACAAGAAGGACAGAGAAAACGATGGGAAGACAACATCAGAGAGTGGACTGACTGGCCTTGAGTGGAACGATCTGCTACGGAAAGTAGTGGACCGCTGGGAATGGAGGAAGCTGGTTATTATTCATTGGTGCCCCCACGGTCCACAGAACTACGGGATAGGTGAAGGATTCTTTGCTCCCTCTCCGATTTCTTTTTTTTCTTTTTAATTAATCTCTACGTTCCTCCACCCTGGAGATGCCGGGGGCCTGTCAGCATAAACAGCATCTCCACCTTCTGGAAATTCTGTGCTAGGTATTTCCTCTTTTCTATCCTTCTCTTTGTTTCTACCTTCTTCCTTTTCTTTCTGTCACCTCCTTCTTGTCTATTTTCTGCCTTCTTGTTTCATCCATTCTCCTGCTCCTTTTTTTTCCAGAAAGACTTAAAAGATAACAATTCTCTCCAATGCCGAAGTGGGATGCGCTGGGCCTGACTTGTCAGGCGTTTAGCAGCACCGCAATGTATTTTTGCTTCTATGACAGACAACACTAGCTGGTGTTTGAGCGTTCCACGAAGAAGAAGAAGAAGAATGCAAAGAAGAAGAAAAATGCAAAGAAGAAGAAGAAGAAGAAGAAGAAAGAAGAAGAAGAAGAAGAAGAAGAAGAAGAAGAAGAAGAAGAAAGAAGAAAGAAGAAGAAGAATGCAAAGAAGAAGAAGAAGAAGAAGAATGCAAAGAAGACGAATGCAAAGAAGACGAATGCAAAGAAGAAGAAAGAAAGAAGAAGAAGAAGAAGAAGAAGAAGAAAAAAGAAGAAGAAGAAGAAGAAGAAGAAGAAGAAGAAAGAAGAAGAAGAAGAAGAAGAAGAAGAAGAAGAAGAGAATGAAGAAGCAAAGAAGAAAGAAGAAAAGAAGAAGAAGAAAGAAAAGGAAGAAGAAGAAGAAGAAGAATGAAAGAAGAAGAAGAAGAAAGAAGAAAGAATCAAAGAAGAAAGAAGAAGAAGAAGAATGCAAAGAAGAAGAAGAAAGAAGAAGAATGCAAAGAAGAAGAAAGAAGAAGAAGAAGAGAAGAAGAATGCAAGAAGAAGAAGAAGAAGAATGCAAGAAAAAGAAAGAAAGAAGAATGCAAAGAAGAGAATGCAAGAGAGAATGCAAAGAAGAAGAAGAAGAAGAAGAAGAAGAAGAGAAGAAGAAGAAAAGAAGAAGAAGAAAAGAAGAAGAAGAAGAATGAAAGAAGAAGAAGATGCAGAAGAAGGAAGAAGAAGAAGAATGCAAAGAAGAAGAAAGAAGAAGAAGAAAAGAAAAGAAGAAGAAGAAAAGAAGAAGAAGAGAAGAAAGAAGAAGAAGAGAAGAAGAAGAAGAAAGAAGAAGAAAAAGAAGAAGAAAAGAAGAAAGAAGAAGAAGAAGAGAAGAAGAAAGAAGAAGAAGAAGAAGAAGAAGAAGAAAAGAAGAAGAAGAAGAAGAAGAAAAAAGAAGAAAAGAAAAAGAAGAGAAGAAGAAGAAGAAGAAGAAGAAGAAGAAAGAAGAAGAAGAAGAAGAAGAAGAAGAAGAAGAAGAAGAAAGAAGAAGAAAGAAGAAGAAGAGAAGAAGAAGAAGAAGAAGAAGAAGAAAGAAGAATGAAGAAGAAGAAGAAGAAGAAGAAGAAGAAGAAGAAGAAGAAGAAGAAGAAGAAGAAGAAGAAAGAAGAAGAAGAAGGAAGAAGAAGAAGAAGAAGAAGAAAGAAGAAGAAGAAGAAGAGAAGAAGAAGAAGAAGAAGAAGAAGAAGAAGAAGAAGAGAAGAATGGACGAGACGAGAGACGGACGACGACGAGAAGAGAGAAGAGAAAGAAGAAGAAGAAGAAGAAGAAGAAGAAGAACAAGAACAAGAACAAGAACAAGAACAAGAACAAGAAGAACAAGAAGAAGAAAGAACAACAACACAGCAACAACAACAGCAACAACAACAACAACAGCAAGACAAATCTCCTGTAGCCTCCTCGCTACCTCAAGACCTTGAATTCACCCTAAGAGACCTGGCGGCTGGGCACAGTCCTGATGAGCAATGACCTGCGTCGCCGTTTATGGCTGCTTGGGGTGAAATGTGGGGGTGGGGGGGGAGGTGGGGGGAGAGGAGAGAGGGAGGGGGCTGGTATCTTCCTGTGAAACCGGATCCAGATTTCAGTAAGTTGCGCGAAGTGGTCTGGACCAATAGATGAACAGCTTAGATAGGGCACGAGCGTTTACATTGGTAAGGTGAGTAACGGAGTGTTAGGTGCTTTTATGGTGTGTGAGTGAGGTAGTGTGTGTGTGTGTGTGTGTGTGTGTGTGTGTGTGTGTGTGTGTGTGTGTGTGTGTGTGTGTGTGTGTGTGTGTGTGTGTGTGTGTGTGTAAAGTAACGGAGTGTTAGGTGCTTTTATGGTGTGTGAGTGAGGTAGTGTGTGTGTGTGTGTGTGTGTAAAGTAACCGAGTGTTAGGTGCTTTTATGGTGTGTGAGTGAGGTAGTGTGTGGTGTGTGTGTGTGTGTGTGTGTGTGTGTGTGTGTTGTGTGTGTGTGTGTGTGTAGAGTGTTGTGTATGGTGTGTGTGTGTGTGTGTGTGTGTGTGTGTGTGTGTGTAAGTAACGGAGTGTTAGGTGTTTTTAATGGTGTGTGAGTGAGGTAGTGTGGTGTGGTGTGTGTTGTGTGTGTGTGTGTGTGTGTGTGGTGTGTGTGTGTGTGTGTGTGTGGTAGTGTGTGTGTGTGTGTGTGTGTGTGTGTGTGTGTGTAGTGTGTGTGTGGTGTGTTGTGTGTTGTGTGGTGTGTAGTAGGTGTGTGTGTGTGTGTGGTGTGTGTGTGTGTGTGTGGTGTGTGTAGTGTGTGTGTGTGTGTTGTTGTGTGTGTGTGTGTGTGTGTGTGTGTGTGTGTGTGTGTGTGTGTGTGTGTGTGTGTGTGTGTGTGTGTAAAGTAACGGAGTGTTAGGTGCTTTTATGGTGTGTGAGTGAGGTAGTTTGTGCGTGTGTGTGTGTGTGTTGTTGTTGTTGTTGTTGTTTGTTTGTTGTTGTGTTGTTGTTGTTGTTGTCTTCAATTTAACGTCTGTTCACTCTTAGTGATATTAGAGAGTGTGTGTTGTGTGTGTGTGTGTGTGTGTGTGTGTGTGTGTGTGTGTGTGTGTGTGTGTGTGTGTGTGTGTGTGTGTGTGTGTGTGTGTGTTGTGTGTTGTGTGTGTGTGCGTGTGTAAAGTAACGGAGTGTTAGGTGCTTCTATGGTTTGTTTGAGTGAGGTACTTTGTGTGTGTGTGTGTGTGTGTGTGTTATTCTTATTTTATTTCGAGAATAATGGAATAAGCACTCACGTGTGTTTTACTTTACACCCAGTCCCTTGTTCCTGCTGTCTTGTGCAATTGTTGGTTTTCACTGCTGTGCACTCAATAAACAAACCAACGAAGTTTAAAAGGTTCGAGTTTAATTTTTAGATTGTTTCCTTTTCTACCCAATTCAAAGTGATACTCAGCTGTTTCCATGACAACAAATGTTCTGTGTTTTATACCTCACTCGTTAGCTGTTGCACTTTCCTGTAACTCTACAAATTATGATGTTCTTGCGTGTTAGAACGATTTTGTTCTGTTTAGTTGATAGAATTAGTGTTCTCTTTTAAGTAAAACCTTTTGGGGTTTTTGAACACAAATATTTCCTACAGACAATCTTCGCCAGTGCATAGGTAAAGGTAAAGGTGTCCCATAACCTATAAGGTCATTGTGAAGCGAGGCGTCAGAGACCTCACTTCTCTAGGGGCCAGCATATTGAGGGCGGAGTCCATCTCCTCTCCCTCGCTGCTTTACCTTCCCTGACCCTAAAGAGAGCAGGTACCCATTTACAGCTGGGTGAACTGGGGGAACTGTACTGAAGCCAAAGCGCGCAAACAGTCACCCATCCAAGTGGTAACCACGCTCGATGCTGCTTAACCCTGGCTGCGGGAAGGCGAGTGCTCCGACCACTGAGCTGTCCCCGCCAGTGCAGAAAGCCAGTAAAACCACAATCTCTTTGTCTTGACTGTGTTCTCCTGTGCTCAAATGCTGTAAACTCCTATAGATGACCCTGATTTAAATTCATTACATTATTTCAGTATGTATCTATAGATCTCTCTCTATGTGTGTGTGTGTGTGTGTGTGTGTGTGTGTGCGTGTGCGTGTGTGTCTGTGTGTGTGACAGAGAGAGACAGAGACAAAGAGAGAGACAGAGACACAGAGAGGGAGGATGGGAGAGAGAGGGGAGAGAGAGACAATGACAAAGGTTTATTGTGTTAGGCAAATATGCCCATTCACAAGTGGACAGTGGGGTGGAAGAGAGAGAGAGAGAGAGAGAGAGAGAGAGAGAGAGAGAGAGAGAGAGAGAGAGAGAGAGGAGAGACTAAAACTAACGAAATGTAACTGTGTCTGGGTTTGTTCATTGAAGCAGACCCCCTCCCCCCCCCCCCCTCAAAAAAAAGAAGAAGAAAAGAAAAGAAAAATGTGAAGTGAACGGTGGGTGGGAATATCTTATATCAAATTCTACACGAGAATATTTTCTATGGAGTTAAGATTTTCTGAGTCATTGGATGATATACTCTTGTCTGTCATATGAGCAAAATTGCATGCATTGCGCTGCCGTTAAGCGCCTGGCAACTCAAGCCCAGCGCATCCGACTTCGGCCTGAGAGAGAACAGGAGAATGGACCACGAAGACAGAAAACAAGATAAGAAGGAGGCGACATGAAGAAAACAAACAAGGCAGAAACGAAGAGGGGGATAGAAAAGAGGGAGTTCCTAGCACAATATTCCCCGAA
>CM054146.1:63675819-63683319 GCA_028751875.1 Rapana venosa | reverse complement strand
TCTCTAGGGCCAGCATATTGAGGGAGGCGCCCATCTCCTCTCCCTCGCTGCTTTACCTTCCCTGACCCTAAAGAGGGCAGGTACCCATTTACAGCGGGGCGCGCGCGCGCACACACACACACACACACACACACACACACACACACATTCAAATATCCCCGAAATAAAAGAATTAAAAAATTAATAATAATTCAAAAAAAATTTTTCCCAATTTTAGTACACCCGCAATCATCAGCGAATACACTCACCTATCAGATAATGCCCAGACCACTCTAGAATCATCCCCCTCCCCACCCCACCCCTCCCTAAAATCTCATAAAGCGTGCAACAGACATCTGCCCACTAGTTGTGTAGGACTGTATGGGGTCACACCTATGAATGCCTGTGGTAGCGCTGTAGGACTGTATGGGGTCACACCTATGAATGCCTGTGGTAGCGCTGTAGGACTGTATGGGGTCACACCTATGAATGTCTGATAGCGCTGTAGGTCTTTTGCTTTGGAAGGGGGTGGGGGGGGGTGAGTTGTTTTTGGTGCATTATTATCTCAGTGATAAGAAATAGTGTTGACAGGTTTACCTTCATCAGAGGAATCGGAGGGTGGTGGGGAGATAATGGGGCATCAGGTATGGATGAATGGATGAATGGATGAATGAATGAATAAAGGAAGGAAGGAAGGAAGAAACAAACCAACGAAATGAAGGAAGGAAGGAGGATGGAAGGATTGTAGGAATAATGGAAGGAAGGAGGTAAAGAAGGAAGGAAGGAAGGAAGGGATGAATGAATGAATGAATGAAAGGATGGTATAAATGAAAATGAAAGGATGGAATGAATGAATGAATTAATTAATAATTTTATAGGTGTAAAAGCCCCACACACATCCAAAGACTTGGTCACAGGACTTGGGAGAAAGAAATCTTTATAAGGTGGTAAGGGTTCGGGGATGAAAAGGAAAAGGTAAAGGAGTCCCATAACCTATAAGGTCGTAGGGGAGCGAGGCGTCAGAGACCTCACTTCTCTAGGGCCAGCATATTGAGGGAGGCGCCCATCTCCTCTCCCTCGCTGCTTACCTTCCCTGACCCTAAAGAGGGCAGGTACCCCATTTACAGCGGGCGCGCGCGCGCGACACACACACACACACACACACACACACACACAACACACATTCAAATATCCCCGAAATAAAAGAATTAAAAAATTAATAATAATTCCAAAAAATTTTTTCCTAATTTTAGTACACCCGCAATCAGCGAATACACTCACCTATCAGATAATGCCCAGACCACTCTAGAATCATCCCCCTCCCCACCCCACCCCTCCCTAAACTCTCATAAAGCGTGCAACAGACGTCTGCTCACTAGTTCTGTAGGACTGTATGGGGTCACACCTATGAATGCCTGTGATAGTGCTGTAGGACTGTATGGGGTCACACCTATGAATGCCTGTGATAGCGCTGTAGGACTGTATGGGGTCACACCTATGAATGCCTGTGATAGCGCTGTAGGTCTGTATGGGGTCACACCTATGAATGCCTGTGATAGCGCTGTAGGACTGTATGGGGTCACACCTATGAATGCCTGTGATAGCGCTGTAGGACTGTATGGGGTCACACCTATGAATGTCTGTGATAGCGCTGTAGGCCTGTATGGGGTCACACCTATGAATGTCTGTGATAGCGCTGTAGGACTGTATGGGGTCACACCTATGAATGTCTGTGATAGCGCTGTAGGACTGTATGGGGTCACACCTATGAATGCCTGTGGTAGCGCTGTAGGCCTGTATGGGGTCACACCTATGAATGCCTGTGGTAGCGCTGTACGACTGTATGGGGTCACACCTATGAATGTCTGTGATAGCGCTGTAGGACTGTATGGGGTCACACCTATGAATGCCTGTGGTAGCGCTGTAGGCCTGTATGGGGTCACACCTATGAATGCCTGTGGTAGCGCTGTAGGACTGTATGGGGTCACACCTATGAATGTCTGTGATAGCGCTGTAGGACTGTATGGGGTCACACCTATGAATGTCTGTGGTAGCGCTGTAGGCCTGTATGGGGTCACACCTATGAATGCCTGTGGTAGCGCTGTAGGCCTGTATGGGGTCACACCTATGAATGTCTGTGATAGCGCTGTAGGACTGTATGGGTCACACCATGAATGCCTGAGGTAGCGCTGTGGCCTGTATGGGGTCACACCTATGAATGCCTGTGATAGCGCTGTAGGTCTGTATGGGGTCACCCTATGAATGTCTGATAGCGCTGTAGGTCTTTGCTTTGGAAGGGGGTGGGGGGGGGGGTGAGTTGTTTTTGGTGCATTATTATCTCAGTGATAAGAAATAGTGTTGACAGGTTTACCTTGATCAGAGGAAGCGGAGGGTGGTGGGGAGATAATGGGGCATCAGGTATGGATGAATGGATGAATGGATGAATGAATGAATGAATGAATGAAGAAAGAAAGGAAGGAAGGAAGGAAGGAAGGAAGGAAGAAACAAACCAACGAAATGAAGGAAGGAAGGAGGATGGAAGGATTGTAGGAATAATGGAAGGAAGGAGGTAAAGAAGGAAGGAAGGAAGGAAGGAAGGGATGAATGAATGAATGAAAGGATGGTATAAATGAAAATGAAAGGTTGGAATGAATGAATTAATTAATTAATAATTTTATAGGTGTAAAAGCCCCACACACATCCAAAGACTTGGTCACAGGACTTGGGAGAAAGAAATCTTTATAAGGTGGTAAGGGTTCGGGGATGGGGGGGGGGGGGGGGGGGGGGGGGGGGGGGGGGGGGGGGGGGGGGGGGGGGGGGGATAAATGATATGAAGTAGAACACTCATGGAGATATCTCATAAAGAAACACAGCACTCTTGCCAACACATCCCCACACAAACTCACACACACACACAGATACACACATACATATGCATACACACACATGTGTGTGCACACACACATACACAGACATACACACACAGACATACACACACGCACGCACACACGCGTGTGTGCGCGGGGCGCGCGCGCGCACCCCACACACACACACACACACACACACATCACACAAATTCCATATCCCGAAATAAAAGAATTAAAAAATTAATAATAATTCCAAAAAAAAATTTCCCAATTTTAGTACACCCGAAATCATCAGCCAATACACTCACCTATCAGATAATGCCCAGACCACTCTAGAATCATCCCCTCGCCACCCCCCCACCCCCTCCCTAAACTCTCATATAGCGTGCAACAGACGTCTGCCCACTAGTTGTGTAGGCCTGTATGGGGTCACACCTATGAATGTCTGTGATAGCGCTGTAGGCCTGTATGGGGTCACACCTATGAATGTCTGTGATAGCGCTGTAGGCCTGTATGGGGTCACACCTATGAATGTCTGTGATAGCGCTGTAGGCCTGTATGGGGTCACACCTATGAATGTCTGTGATAGCGCTGTAGGCCTGTATGGGGTCGCACCTATGAATGTCTGTGATAGCGCTGTAGGCCTGTATGGGGTCACACCTATGAATGCCTGTGATAGCGCTGTAGGCCTGTATGGGGTCACACCTATGAATGCCTGTGATAGCGCTGTAGGACTGTATGGGGTCACACCTATGAATGCCTGTGATAGCGCTGTAGGACTGTATGGGGTCACACCTATGAATGCCTGTGATAGCGCTGTAGGCCTGTATGGGGTCACACCTATGAATGCCTGTGATAGCGCTGTAGGACTGTATGGGGTCACACCTATGAATGCCTGTGATAGCGCTGTAGGACCTGTATGGGGTCACACCTATGAATGCTTGATAGCGCTGTAGGACTGTATGGCATACCATGAATGCTGTGATAGCGCTGTAGGCTGTAGGGGTCACACCTATGAATGCCTGTGATAGCGCTGTAGGCCTGTATGGGGTCACACCTATGAATGTCTGTGATAGCGCTGTAGGCCTGTATGGGGTCACACCTATGAATGCCTGTGATAGCGCTGTAGGCCTGTATGGGGTCACACCTATGAATGCCTGTGATAGCGCTGTAGGCCTGTATGGGGTCACACCTATGAATGTCTGTGATAGCGCTGTAGGCCTGTATGGGGTCACACCTATGAATGTCTGTGATAGCGCTGTAGGCCTGTATGGGGTCACACCTATGAATGCCTGTGATAGCGTTGTAGGTCTGTGGGTTTTTTTATTCTTGTTGTTGTTGTTTTGTGGGGGGATGAGTTGTTTTTGGTGCATTATTATCTCAGTGACAAGAAGTCGTGTTGACAGGTTTTTACCTTAATCAGAGGAAGTGGTGGGTGGGTGGGTGGTGGGGGGGAGAGATAATGGAGACTCTAGGGCATCAGGAGTGAAGGACGGAAGGAAGCAAAAATGGAAGGAAGGAAAGAAGGAGAAGATGGAATGAATGAATGAATGAATGAAGGAATGAATGAATGAATGAATGAATGAATGAATGAATGAATGAATGAATTGTTATTGTCGTCATTGTGGTTATTGTCATCATCGTCATCATCAGCAGCAGAGAGTAAGAAAATACAAGTACGAACCCATGATAGATACAGTGGTGAAAAACTGCTAGTTTTGAGCAAGATTCAAACCGCAAAGCTCTCCTTTCATCATGCCTTCATCTACATCACACCACTCCAGCACCAAGCAATAAATCACTGACATATTGAGCGCTTGCAGGCTCTATTGATCATGCTTCATTCTTCATTCAGCACCAAAGGATTTGACCAGAACGTTCTGTTTGGAGTGAGGTGGGGGGGTTTGTCGATTCCTCGACAAGAGCTAGGATGTGAGATCTTGCCTATGCCACCCTTAATTCACCAGTCGTCACCAAGATTCGAACCTACAACTTGAGGGACCCATGGGATTGAAGTGAAAAGGCCTTAACCACTGGGCTGCACTGTCTGTCTTTCTCTTTCTTGATGTGTTCTTTCTACTTAGACCATCACCATCACATAATTATAATCATAATAATGATAATAATGCACGGAATGTATGGCGAGTAACCCGCCGGAATTTCTCTGTCTTTGAGATAATAAAGCTTTTGAATTTGAATTGTTGAATTTATAATTATAGCGCTATATCTTGCAACAAAACAAATCAAAGCGCTTTCATTCATCCTAGTCATTCACATGCAGCCATTACAATTAATAGGTGTTGCTGTTTTTTACAAGTTCAATAGTGAGTTTACATCACATCAACACACACACACACACACACACACACACACACACACACACACACACACACACCACACACACACACACACACACGCACACACACCACCACACACAGGTTTACCCTCCGGCAGGGTGATGGGGTTTGGCTGTTGAGGGCAGGGACAAAAATGAAATGGAACAAGGGGGGAGAATCTTAGCTTTGAAATAAATGTCTTGAGGCCGGAATTAAAAGCGTCATAAGAAGGCTTTTGGCCAAGAGAGGTCATTCCAGATCAATGGACCAGAAATAGAGAAAGAGCGACGGCCAACGGTGGACTGGTTGAATCTCGGTATTCCTAAGCACAAGGTATCTGCAGCAGAGCGGAGGGAACGTGAAGAAGTGTACAGGTGAAGACATTCACAGAGGTAGGAAGGTGCTGTTTTATGGAGGCATTTGTAACAGAGGTACTGATCTTATAGTTTACTCTCTGTGGCACAGGCACCAGTGGAGAGATCGCAAGAGAGGAGTACCGTGCTCAGATTTTATGTGATTAATTATAATGACTGACATGGTGAAACGCGCCACAACACAAACACATATTGATGAACAACTGATGGTGGACAACCATCCCCCACACATAACATCACTGACATAATGATGCACGTGCAGTGCAGACATCTGGTTTGCCCTCTGCATCCTCATCAGCACCGAGTGATGCTGACAGTGAAGGGTGTGGGTGGTGGTGGTTCTTTTTTTCAATTTTGTTCCTCGGATACAGCCCCGATGTTCACCAGAGGTGAGATGTCGCGTATGCCACCGTTGTTTTTTCCCACCCTGAAGGTAGCTGCACTTCCACTTCAGAGATGCATGCTGGGTACGTTCGTGTTACCCTAACCCATCGGACGCTGACATTAACGACGGGATCTTAAACGTGCATGCACATTTTGATCGTCTGCCTGCATGTGTATATACACAAATGGGACATTCAGGTTTGCTCTTGAAGCTTACCTAGGAGACTGTAAAAAAGAAAATCCACACACTAGATACACAAGACGCCACCGAGATTTAAACCCTCGACTTCATGGACCCATGGGATTGAAGTCGAACGAGGCTAACCACTCCGCTAGAACGTCTGGTTCTCTGTCGTCAGTGTGGGTGTTTTGTTTTCACTCAGACCACCAACACCGCCAGTGCCTATATTCCGCTGACATAGAGCGCAACGCAACCACCACCGCATAACCACAACTATAATCACTAATAACATATGGGTCCTAACCACCACACAAACACATATAATCACTGACAACATATAGTGAACAACCACCACATAAACACATATAATCACTAACAACATATAGTGTACAACCACCACATAAGCATATATAATCACTAATAACATATGGGTCAACCACCACACAAACACATATAATCACTAACAACATATAGTGCCAACCACCACACAAACACATAATCACTGAAACATAATAATGCACAACCACCACACAAACAACACATAATCACTGACATAATAATGCACAACCACCACACAAACACACATATATCACTGACAACATATATGCACACACCACACACAAACACACACATAATCACTGACATAATAATGCACAACCACCACACAAAACACATATAATCACTAACAACATATAGTGACAACACCACACAACACACACATAATCACTGACATAATAATGCACAACCACCACACAAACACACATAATCACTAACAACATATATGTCACAACCACCACACACAAACATAATCACTGACATACATATAATCAACATAGCACCACACAAACACACACTAATCACTAACAACAATGTCACACACCACCACACCAAACACACCACATCACACACTGACAACACAACCACACCACACAACCACACACCACACCAAACACACCACACCACACCACAACCAACAACCACGACCAACGCACACACACACACCACACCACACCACCCACACCACACCACACCACACCACAACCCGCACACACACACCCACAACCACCACCACACCAACCACACCACACCACACCAACACCCACACCACACCACACCACACCACCACACCAACACCACCACACCACGCCACCACCAACACCACCAACCACACCACCCAACCACCACACCACCCCACACCACCACCACACCACGCCCACCACCACACCACGCCACACACCCACACCACCCACACCACGCACACCACACACGCCACACCACGCCACACCACACCACACCACACCACGCCACACCACACCACACCACACCACACCACGCCACACCATATCACCCACTCACACACATGATAGTCACCGACATGA
>CM054146.1:63658319-63665819 GCA_028751875.1 Rapana venosa | reverse complement strand
TGACAGGCACATTGATACCTATATTTATCTCACAAGACACAAGAAAAATACATTTGAGATTGTTATAAGCATTCCAACATAGCTTTTAAGAAAATATCACACACACAAACCCAGGTGCGCGCACACACACGCACTGCGTAGGCGTATTGTGACGAGCCAAGTGAAATTCTTAACATATTTGGCTCATATACAGAATCGTTCCACTCAAGGCCAGTCCACTCTCTGATGTTGTCTTCCCATCGTTTTCTCTGTCTGCCTCTTCGTCTCCCTCCTTGTACTGTTCCCTGTAGGACAGTCTTGGCCTGTCCACATGTTCATGTTCGTGTGACATGCTCGTACCAGTTTAGTTTGCGTTTGTTTCACTGATGTTCGGAGCTCTTCATATGGTCCTTGAGTGGAACGATTTTCTACGGAAAGCAGAGGACCGCGGGGAGTGGAGGAAGCTGGTTGCAAAATCTTCATTGGTGCCCCCACGGTCCACGGGACTACGGGATTTGTGAGGTGAGGGATATAGAGATTGAATCAGCAAAAGGCCAACCAACCAACCACACAATAAAATTAAAACAAAAATATCAACCTAAAACGATTTTGTTTAAGTTACTTACGCATACCTGTCAGTCATGCCACTATCAGTTACGCGTATTAGTGCAATTCGAAAGTACCTGTCCACAGATGCAACATCCAAACTCGTTACATCTCTCATTCTTTCATGTCTTGACTATTGCAATTCTCTGTTGGCTGGTCTGCCAGCATCATCAATCCACTCCCTTCCACGTATACAAAACTCTGCAGCTCGACTAGTCCCCAGAAAGAAAAAACTCTGGGCACATTACCCCTCTCTTGCGATCTCTCCACTGGCTGCCTGTGCCACAGAGAGTAAACTATAAGATCAGTACCCTCTGTTATAAATGTCTCAACAAAACAGTACAATCCTACCTCTGTGAATGTCTTAACCTGTACACTCCTTCTCGTTCCCTCCGCTCTGCTGCAGATACCTTGTCTTTACGAATACCTAGATTCAACCAATCCACCATTGGCCTTTTCTATTTCTCTATTTCTGGTCCATCGATCTAGAATGACCTCCCTCTCTCTCTTCGCCAAAGCCTTCTTATGACACTTTTAAATCCAGTCTCAAGACATATTTATTTCGAACATAAGATTTTCCTCTCCTGCCTCATCTCATAGCTTTTCCCTGCCTTCAACAGCCGAGATTCTATCGCCCTGCCAGGGTGTGTGACCTGTGTGTGTGTGTGTGTGTGTGTGTGTGTGTGTGTGTGTGTGTGTGTGTGTGTGTGTGTGTGTGTGTGTGTGTGTGTGTGTGTGAGTGTGTGTGTGTGTGTGTGTCAAGTCAAGTCAAGTCAAGTCAAGTCAAAATTTATTTCCAGATGTTACATTGAATAAGCAATGCATTTGCTTTTTTCATCAAGCCATCTATCTAAGAACAAATTTCGTAATGATTATACTAAGACATTACATTATTGCATCATTTACCATTAAATTAAACCAGTAAAAAAAAAAAAAAAAAAAAAAAAAGGAAAAAATCGATAAGGAAATACATTGAAAATACAAATTACCACATATACATATACACGCACACACATACTCATGCACACCTGAGCGCGTGCGCGCTCACGTCTACACACACATTTAAATAAAAATGTGTGTGTGTGTGTGTGTGTGTGTGTGTGTGTGTGTGTGTGTGTGTGTGTGTGTGTGTGCGTGCGTACGTACACATTTGGACTTGTTGGAACTATTAATTGTTACTGGCTGTATGACTGGGTTTTTTTAATTCTTTTATATCGAGGATAATGGAATACGCACTTATGTGCTTTTTTACATCCAGTCCCCATGTGTGTGTGGTTTTGTAAATTTTGCCATCTGTTCCCACCGGCAAACAATGGCCTAATCTTCCGAAAAGCAGAATAGGATTTAACGTGTGCGCAAGATGTAAGAATGAGTTGTGTAAGAATGAGTTGAGTGCAAGCGCTTTGATTTGTCTCTGCAATATATAGCGCTATATAAATTCTATTTTATTATTATTGTTATATTATTATCATTATCATTATCATTATTATTATTATCATTATACACCCCCTTCCTCATAAACAATGAATTCTTTACCTTCTACCAGAACGGTCATCAACACTCAATGGGCAATGGACTCCTTTCCGATACACAGTAAAGTTCGGTTCCTCACACTTCTTCACCCTGATGTACTGCCCAACCCCCTACCCCCCTACCCCCTCACCCCCTCACCCACCCCCCATCATCGTCTCACCACCCACCGCTTTCCCTGATGAAGGCACCCTGGAGACACTACTGCTTATCTTAGGGTGTGGGGGAGGGTGGGGGTGGTGGTGCACAAATGAGCTTTCCAAAAGGTGCTGAGCTCTGGCACCTTGCCTGATGCCAGCCTCTGCCTGATGTCGCTTCTGGTCAGCCGCTCGTGTGAATGGGGTGACGGGATAGCTCAGCGGTCAGAGCACTCCCTGTCTCTCTCCCTCCCCAAGCTAAGGTTAAGCAGTGTTGAGCGTGGTTATCATCCAGTGGATGGGTGACCGTTCCAACGCCTTGGCTTCAGTACTGTCTACCCAGTTCACCCAGCTGTAAACGGGTACCTGTCCTCTTTAGGGTCAGGGAAGGTAAAGCAGCGAGGGAGAGGAGATGGGCGCCGCCCTCAATATGCTGTCCCCGACAAAAGCTGAGGTCTCAGTTCCCCAAAGGCCGCATAGGTTATGGGAACTCCTTTAGCTTTCCCTTTAAAAGGCTTCAGGCATTTGCAGGCTTGTTTTGTGTCATCTGACTGCAGAAGAGCACCACACAGGTGAACATTCTGGAAATGCACAAGTACATGGAAGAGACTGGCGGTAGAGCTGCTACACAGGCATTCAGACATGTAACCAGGCAGGTTGCAGGCGGGATTTCCATCTGAAGCCAGACCTTTTCCCATCAGCGGGACCATGAGAGGGGATGGGAAGGCCAGGTGGTGGCTCAGTGGTCAGGTAGTCAGGCGTCGGTTGAGAAAGGGAAGGTGAAAGTCATGAGTGTGGTTCCTCTTTGACCCCAGTCATGTCCCCCACCCACTGGTGTTCAGCCGTGGTCTGGGTGCTAGCCTTGTGCAGGAGGAGACGAGAAGCTGACATGCTTTTCCTGTCTTTGTTTTGTCGTTCCTCGGCTAGAGCTCAGAGGGTCACCAATGGTGAGATTGTGAACAGGCGACCGTTTTTACTCCCACCATTAGATAGCCGCATTCCGCCCTTGGGGATAGTGTCCAAACACATCTGGGTGAATACTTCCTCTTTTTAAATGTTATCATCGGTTCCTACAGACACGACATGAACTATTCTTGTGAAAGGCAGAACAGGTTTTTAACGTGTGCGCAAGATGTTCTGCGTGCGTACGTTCGTACACGGGGCCTAGGTGTACGTCTCATCCGAAGGACTGGGGGTGGGGGGGGGGGGAGGGGTGGAGACAGCACTGATGCTACCCCCAGGCCACCATTCCCTAAAACAGCCGACTCTGAGATGGTTCCATCCAGGGTTGTCAGGTCACGAGCGTAACGCTCTGCCCATGAGCCCACCCAGCTCCCCAGTCATGGGTTTACTTCGTTTTGAATCCAGTCTGTTCCGCTCTCCTCAAAGTATTGAGTATTGAGCAGCGGTGTGGTGGATGCTGGTCTCTTGGCTGGAAGGATGAGCTGATATTCCATGTGTAACACATGGTTAGCACACGTCACACACTAAAATAACCTTCACAACAAGAATGTCGTCTTTGACAACATTCTTTTTCTTCTGTTTCTTCTTTGTCGTCGAACACTCAGACAGCAGCCATTGCTGTCTTTGATATAAACAACATGCCTCTAAGCGCCTGACGAGCTAGGCCCGGTGAATCCAGCCTCGGTGTGGAGGAGGACTGTGTGTTGAAGTCTTTCTATAAATAAAGAGGAAGGCAGGAGAACAGAGCACAGAGGCAGGAAGTAGACCAGGAGAGGTGACAGGAGTAGAAGGAACAGTGCAGAAACAAGGGGAGTGCAGACTCCACTCCTCCCCTAAAGTCCTTCGGAGGAGACTATAGACCTAGGTCCCCTGTGCGAACGCACGCAGAACATCTTGCGCACACGTTAAAACCCGTTCCGCTTTTTCGAAAGAGTAGGCCATTGTGTGCCTGTGGGAACGGATGACATTTTCAAAACTGCATACACACGGGGACTGGATGTAAAAAAAAGCATGAGCGCTTATTGCAGTATCCTCGAAATAAAAGAATAAAGAAGAAATAAAAGAGGGATAAAAAAAGAGGGAATTCCTAGCACAGAATTTCCAGAAGGTGGGGATGCTATCAATGCTAAAATGCCCCCGGCATCCCCACAGAAACACGTTTTCTTTTTCTTCATCATCGTTATCAACAATTCTGCCTGTAACTGTAACAGACCCAGGAGGTAACAAAACCATATCCATCACAATAAAACGGGAATATAACCAACTCCACTGCACACACACGACCCTTCCTATCAATGTCTGCACTTGCTTTATTGCAACATCGTCCTTGCAAACGCCCAAATGAACACAATCCATCTTGTTTTTCTTGTTCATAACATTAATGTCAACCTCCACCGAGCTTTATTTCGCCACAATGACACTTTGCGGCCAAACTTTACTACCCTTGGGGCAGTTCATTACGTGTAAAAGACCTTTGGACATCATCATTGCCATCTTTATCACTACCTATCAGTTTACCATCACCATCCCCAACATTATCGGTGATAGTAGTAGTAGTAGTAGTAGTAGTAGTAGTAGTAGTAGTAGTAGTAGTAGTAGTAGTAGTAGTAGAAGCAGCAGCAACAATAGCAATAGCAGCAGTAGTAGAAGTAGTAGTAGTAGTAGTAGTAGCAGCAGCAGCAGCGTCAGTAGTAGTAGCAGTAGTAGATAGTAGTTAGTAGTAGAAGAAATAGCAGTAGCACAGCAGCAGTACAGTAGCAGCAATAGCAGAAGTAGTAAAAGTAGCAGAAACCCAGCAGCAGCAGAAGTAGTAGTAGATAGTAGTATAGTAGTTTGTTGTTTGTTTGTTGTAAGCAGCAGAAAGTAGTATAGTAGTAGTATAGTAAGTAGTAGTAGTAGTAGTATAGTAGTTTTGTTGTTGTTGTTTTTTGTAGCAGCACCCAAAAGTAGAAGTAGTAGTAAGTAGTAGTAGTAGAAGTAGAAATAGTAGTAGTTGTTGTTGTTGTGTTGTTTTTTTGTTTTGTTGTTGTAGCAGCAGCACAGCACAGAAGCAGCAGCAGCAGCAGCACAGCAGCAGCAGCAGCAGCAGCAGTAGAAGTAGTAGTAGTAGTAGTAGAGTAGTAGTATAGTAGTAGTTTGTTTTTTGTTGTTGTTGTTGTTGTTGTTGTGTTTGTAGCAGCAGCAGCAGCAAAGCAGCAGCAAAGCACACAGCAGCACAGCAGCATTCACACTCAATCACAGACAACAATAGTGCTGTCTGAGCTTTCGACGAAGAAGAGACAACCTTCCCAGGAAAACGGAAAACTAGAACAACACAAAAACAACAACAACAACAACAAAGACCATACTTATCATACACATCCTGTCCTTATAAAAATAATATGAAATCCTGACCCTGAAATCTCACTCGTCATCACCTTCACCCCTCAATGAGGCGAGGACTGATTCCAGATGCATCCTACAATTATCTCCCCCTCCCTTTCCCACAGGTACCTCTGGCTTCTCGAGCCTTCACTATCGCTTCCCCACCCACCGTTTTCCAGCGATTAGGTCAAGCTGTCGCCACTCCTTCTTATCTGGGAGCATACACAAACAGCTTCTCCAATGCCGCTGAACCATCATGACCCCCCAACACTACACCGCCTAGCTATCTGGCTTTGGCTGGGGGTTGGTGGGTGGGGGTGGGGGTGGGATTGCACAAAACAGCTTCCTAAAATTCGCTGAGCCATCGCGGCCCTTCCAATCTCTTCAGGATTTCCAGAGCATCCGGTGTCGCTCCTGTTCCGCCATCTCATCAGATTTTTTTTTAGGATGAGTCTGGAATTTGGTGTGGATATAGTGGGAGTACATGTAGGAATTAGTTAGTTTTGTCTGTTGGTTTTAGAGGTGTTGTCCTACTGGGCAGAAAAGTACTAGGAATGATTGTAGATTGTTCATCCTGTTCTTCTTTGCATTCTTCATCGCATTCTTCTTCTTTGCATTATTTTTTTGCATTCTTCTTCTCTGCATTTTTTTTGCATTCTTTTTCTTTGCATTCTTCTTTTATTCATCTGTGCATTCTTTCTTTTCTTTGCATTCTTTGCATTCTTCTCTGCATTCTTCTTCTATAATTCTCTTCTTCTTTACATCTTCTTCTCTTCTTCTTTACATTCTTCTTCTTCTTCTTCTTCTTCTTCTTCTTCTTCTTCTTCTTCTTCTTCTTCTTCGTCAAACGCTCAGACAGCAACTATTGTTGTTTGTCATATAAGTGAAAATGCATTGCACTGCCGTTAGGCGCCTGACAATTCAGGCCCAGCACATCCGACTTCGGCGTGGGAGAGAATGATCTTTTCAGTCTTTCTAGAGAATAAAAAGGAGAATGGACCAAGAAGGCAGAAATTAGACAAGAAGAAAAAGACAGGAAGAAAAGGAACAAGGCAGAAAGAAAGAAGAATAGAAAAGACGGGTTTCCTGGCAGAGATTTTCCAGAATGCGGGGTTGCTCTTGATACTGACAGGTCCCTGGCATCCCCACGGGGTACATTGAAGAGAACAAGTAATTGGCTTCTGGAGTGTTCTTTTTCAGGAATCACGATACTTATGACAGTGCTGGACTGCTTGTTCCTTTCACTTTCATTTCATTGTCATACCACTTTAAGTCACAGCAGATGTCTCTGCGTGAAATTCGGGCTGCTCTCCCCGGGGAGAGCGCGTCGCTACAAGGGCAGCGCCACCCTTTTTTCTTCCTGTCTTCAACTGAATTTGTTTCCCTATCTTCGTGTCTTTTTTCTACACAATGTTGCCAGGGACAACTGTCTTGTTTCCGTGGGTTCTTTTACGTCGCTAAATAATTTTAAACCACGAACCTCGGTTTTTTGTCCATCCAAGACTACCCCGGCCACCACTCATGATTTAATGGAGGGGGAAAAGTTGGGGGCCCAAAGGGAATCGAACCCCCCGCACACTTAAAACCGATTTTTTTGCTTTCTAGGCGGGCGCGTTACCCTAGACCAAACCGATCCGCTTTTTCCTAGTGCCTAACGAATATAAAAAGTAGAACCTTTATTTTCCCCTTTTTTTTTTGTGCTGAATAAAAAAGAAAAAAAACCCTTTCACAGAGTAACGTTTCTCCTTTTATGCAAAAAACCTCAAGACGGGGTAAATGCTGGGAAAACTGCATGGCAAGGGTTGTAGGGGGTCCCAACTACTTTTGCTATAAAACCCATTTGAGGACCAGAAACACACACACCCCTCTCTCCCCTTCTTCTCTCTCCTTCCCCACCTTCCTCTCTTTCCCCTCTCTCTCC
>CM054146.1:63640819-63650819 GCA_028751875.1 Rapana venosa | reverse complement strand
ATTTGACCAGGAAAGATTGTTGTCTACAATTAAGCCAAGTAACTTGTGAGAATCTACCTCTTCCAATACCTTATCATAAACTTTTAGAGTTCTTGACATTGATTTGATATTTTGTCTTTTCTGCCTTGTTGTTACTATCATAAACTTAGATTTATCAGGATGAAGAGCCATATGATTAAGATCAGCCCAAGAGATAAGTTTATCTATATCTTTCTGTAACACATTGCATATTATACTTGCATTAGTACCCTTAGTATGAATTGTCGTGTCATCAGCAAACAGTTCACAAGAAGATGAAACATTTAGTGGAAGATCATTTATATAAATGGAAAATAAGAGTGGTCCCAGAACTGATCCCTGGGGGACACCATATGTTATAGGCATGAAAGAAGACATTGCACAGTCTTGTAAAACTGCCTGCCTTCTATTTTCAAAAAATGATGATATAAGTCGAAGTGAAGTTGGGGATAAACCATAAATCACTAATTTTCTTAGCAAAAGATCATGGTCAATTGTGTCAAAAGCCTTTGTGAAATCAACAAATACAGCACCAGATAAGAGATCGTTGTTAATATTTTCATGCCACTGTTCTATAAGATTGCTTAACAGAGTATGACAAGAGTGGTTTTTCCGAAATCCACTTTGATTTGGATGAAAGAGATCATGGTTAATAAAAAACAACTGAAGGGTACTCTTTAGATGTTTTTCATGTTTTTAGAGGGAGAGAGAGGGAGGGAGAGAGAGAGAGAGGGGGAGAGAGGGGGAGAGAGAGAGAGAGAGAGAATGAGGGAGAGAGAGTGGAGGGAGAGAGAGGAGAGGGAGAGAGAGAGGGAGGAGAGGGAGAGAGAGAGGAGGGAGAGGGAGAGAGAGGAGGGATGGAGGGAGATGGGGAGACGAGAGGGAGGGGAGAGAGAAGAGGGAGAGAGAGGAGGAGAGAGGAGGGAGGGAGAGCGAGAGGGAGGGGAGAGAGAGAGAGGGAGAGAGAGGGAGGGAGAGAGAGATGGAGAGGGAGGGAGAGAGAGGGAGGGGGAGAGAGAGAGAGGGAGAGAGAGGGAGAGAGAGGGGGAGAGCGAGAGAGAGAGAGAGGGAAGGAGGGAGAGAGAGAAAGGGATGGAGAGAGATGGAGGGGGAGAAAAGAGAGGGAGAGGGAGATGGAGAGGGAGAGAGAGAGGGAGGAGAGAGAGAGAGGGAGGGGGAGAGAGGAAGAGAGAAAAGGAGAGAGAGAGAGAGGGAGAGGGAGATGGAGAGGGAGAGAGAGAGGGAGGGAGAGAGAGAGAGAGAGAGAGGGAGGGAGAGATAGAAGGGGAGAAAGAGAGAGAGAGAGGGATGGAGGGGGAAGAGAGGGAGGGAGAGATAGGGAGGAGAAGTAGAGGAAGGAGGGAGAGTAAGAGAGAGAGGGATGGAGAGAGGGAGGAAGAGAGGGAGAGACAATGACAATGACAAGTTCTTTTATTTCGAGGATAATGAATAAGCATCCATGTGCTTTTTTATATTCACAGAGAGAGAGACAGACAGACAGACAGACAGAGAGAGATAGACAGAGAGAGAGAGAGAGAGAGAGGAGAGAGGAGAGAGAGAGAGAGAGAGAGAGAGAGAGAGAGAGAGAGAGAGAGAGAGAGAGAGAGAGAACAAAATCAACTCCAAAACTGGAACGAGAAAAATCTGACAGACAGAACTGACTTCTGCTGCTTCCGGGGTTGTCCCTTTTTCTATCATTATTGTGGGGGGATGGGAGGGGGGGTAGAAGGAGAGGGCAGGGGTGGGGGTGGAGGGGGTGGGCGGGGGTGAGGGGCAAGGGAGAGGGAGAAGGGAGGGCACCCCACTATTTTCTTTTCATTTCTTCTTCACTGAAGTCAATGGTAAGGCTAATACGACAGATCATTTCACGCCGGGAAGTCTAAATACACGGGGTAGGGATTGGTGAGGCGTAAAGTGGGGTCCAGAGTTTGCTTTTTCTCTGTGGAGAGGGTTTGTTTGTTTTTTCTTCTGACTTGCCGGTGTTGAGCATTTCAAGTGCCACCCCCCTCTTTTCTTTCTAAATGTGATGTATGGGCTTCACTTTGTTTATGTTTAGCAGCGGGGGGGGGGGGGGGGGGGGGGGGTTTCGTCTTTCTGTCTGTTTGTTTGTTTGTGTGTTTTCTTTTGTTTTTCAATTTTTCTGTTGGTTGGTTGGCTGGTTGGGTGGTTGGTTGGTTGGTTGGTTGGCTGGTTGGTTGGTTGGTTGGTTGGATGGCTGGTTGGTTTGAGGTGTTTATCTGCTTGTTTGTATTTTATTTGTTTGTACATAATTATAGATACGCTTCCAGTAGTGTGCATATTATGCATACCAGTTCACGCGCGCAAGTGTGTGTGTGTTTGTGTGTGTGTGTGTGTTTGTGTGTGTGTGTGTGTGTGTGTCTGTCTGTCTGTCTGTCTGACTGTCTATCTATCTATCTATCTATCTATCTATCTATCTATCTATCTGTCTATCTAACTATCTATCTATCTGCATGTCTGTCTGTCATGTCTTCGTGTTTCCGTAACCCACAAAAAGCTGACATGAATTACATAATCCTTAACGTGCAGATTTCATCTTCAGCATGCATGCATATATACATATATACATATATACATATATATATATATATATATATAGATATACATACACATATATATATATATATATATATATATATATATATATATACACACGAAATAAAACAAACCAAGGGCAGATCTGGCTTTGAGTTCACCCGGAAGATTACGAAATGTCCGCCATTAATTCGCCATACATTGCAGCTGAGATTCGAACCTGTTACTTGATAGACTTACGGGATAGAAGTACAGCATTCTAGCCACTTCGTACTTACGTCTGCAAATCGAGGGTTCAGTCCCCCGTGGGGATGCCAAGCGCGCCTTTCAGTGTAGTAAAGGTAAAGGTGTCCCACAACCTATGTAGTCGTAGGGGAGCGAGGCGTCAGAGACCTCACTTCTCTAGGGGCCAGCATATTGAGGGCGGCGCCCATCTCCTCTCCCTCGCTGCTTTACCTTCCCTGACCCTAAAGAGGCAGGTGCTCATTGACAGCTGGGTGACTGGGGGACTGTACTGAAGCCAAGGCGCGCAAACGATCACCCATCCAAGTGGTAACCACGCTCGATGCTGTTTTAAACCCTTTACGGGGGGAAAAATGCGACGCTCTGACCCTGAGCTATCCCTTTCCCCCCCCCCCCCCCCCCCCCCCCCCCAGGGGTCTTGGGGCTAGTTCAGTATAAATTGCATCTCCACCTTCTGGGAATTCTGTGCTAGAAATTCCACTTTTTATAACTTTCTTTGTTTCTTGTTTCCCCTTACCTTTCTATCGACTCTCTTTTTTTACTTTCTTCCCTCCAAGTACATTACCTATCTATTCTTCAGGTAAATCTTCAGAATATTCTCTCTTTTATTTTTTTTATTATACGGCATTTTGCCTGTATTGTTTTGTTCTGGCAATAAGGTCATGATAGTGTAAACACTGTGTGTCCATTCTGCAGTGTTCTTTGCCCACATAGCACTTGTATGCATTGCTTTTGTAGAGTGCAGTGTTCGTTCTCTTTTGATATACTTTTTTTGGTAACCTTGTGATGCTGAATTAAACGGAATGGCTGGCGTCCTCAGCACAGCCTGGTTTAATTGGCCTAGGGAATGAAATACTTGAGGTGTTTTGTCATGTATTGCCTTGTTTTGGTTGGCAGTGTTGGGTGTTGGAAGGGGTTGATTGGGTGTGATCGGATAGTGTTCATGTTAAACTTGAGGTGAATGTCATTAGAGTTACGTTGCTGAAAACAAGTGTTCCATTCCTCGGCTAGAGGTCAGAGGTTAACTTGTTTCCCCTTTGTGTGTGTCCGCTCACCACCACCACCACCACCCCTGACCACCACCACCACCACCACCCCATCACCACCACCACCACCACCACCCTACCACCCCCACCACCCACCACCCCACCACACCTACCACCACCACACCCCAACCACCCACCCCCACCACCTCCACCAACCACACCACCACCACAACACCACCACCACCACCACCACCCCACCACCACCACCCCAACCCACCACCCCACCACCAAACCCACCCCCCCTGACCCACCACCACCCACACCACCACCACCTCACCCCTGACCAACCCCCACCACCACCACCACCACCACACCACCACACCCCCCCACCACCACCACCACCACCACCCCAACCCCCACCACCACCCCCACCACCACCACCACCTCAAACCCCCACCACCCACCACCACCACCACCACCCCACCCCTGACCACCCCACCCACCACCACCACCACCACCCTCACCACCACCACCACCACCATCACCCGACCCCCACCCACCACCCCACACCACCACCACCACCACCCCCACCACCACCACCACCACCCCCATCACCCCACCACCACCACCCACCATCACCACCACCACCCCACCACCACCAAACCACCCTGACCACCACCACCACCCCGAACCACCCCCACCCACCCTCACCCCCACCACCATCACCACCTCACCACCACCACCCACCATCACCCCACCATCCCACCACCACCCACCCCACCACCACCACCCCTGACCACCACCACCCACATCACCACCACCACCACCACCCCCACCACCACCACCACCCCTGACCACCACCACCACCACCCACCACCACCACCCCACCACCACCCCCACCACCCCCACCACATCACCACCACCCACCATCCCACCACCACCACCACCACCACCACCACCACCACCCCTGACCACCACCACCCCCACCACCACCACCTCCACCCTGACCACCACATCACCACCACACCACACCACCACCACCTTCACCCTGACCAACATCACCACCAACACACCACCACCACCACCATCACCACCACCCCTGACACCACCACCCCCTGACCACCACCATCACCACCACCCTGACCACACACACCACACCACCACCACCACCACCACCACCACCACCACAGCACCCTCCACCACCACCACCACCACCATCACCACACCCTGGACCCCCACCATCACCACCACCACCACCACCACCACCACACCACCACCACCATCACCACCACCAGCACCAACCACCACCATCACCACCACCCTGACCACCACCTCACCACCACCACTCCACCACCCCTGACCACACCACCCCTGACCACCACCATCACCACCCACCACCCATCTGACCACAACCATCACCACCACCACCATCACCTCACCACCACCACCACCACCCCTGACCCACCACCACCACCACCACCACCATCAACCACCACCACCTCACCCCCACCACGCCATCACACCACCCCACCACCACCACCAACCCTGACCACCACCACCACACCACCACCAACCACCATCACCACACCACCACCATCACCACCACCACACCACCACCACCCCCACCACCACACCCTGACACCACACCACCACCACCACCCACCACCATCACCACCACCACCACCACCACCATCACCACCACCACCACCCCACCACCCACCACCACCCTGACCACCACCACCACCACCACCACCACCACCAACACCACCACACCCCTGACCACCACCACCACCACCACCACCTCCACCATCACCACCACCACACCTCCATCACCACCACCACCCCTCCACCACCACCACCACCACACCATCACCACCTCAACCACCACATCACCACCACCACCACCCTCTGACCACACCACCCCACCACCACCATCCCCACCACACACCACCACCACCAACACCACCATCTCCACCACCACACACCACCACCATCACACACCACCACCACCACCACCACCTGACCTCCACCCACCACACACCACCATCACCACCACCACCACCCTGACCACACCACCACTACACCCCCAATCACACACACACCCCACCACCACACCACCATCACCACCACCCACCACCACCTCCACACCTCCTTCACCACCACCACCTCCACCACCACCCCACCACCACCACACCACCCTGACCACCACACCACCACCACCACACCACCACCTCCATTCACCACCACCACCACCACCACATCCACCATCACCCTGACACCCCACCACAAATTCACCTCCACCACCCCATCAACCACCACCCTCCACCACCACCTTACCATCACCCCTGACACACCACCACAACCACCACACACCACCACCACCACCACACCACCACCCCTGACCACTCCACCACCACCACCACCACCCTGGACCACCTCCACCACCACCACCACCATAACCCACCACCACACCACCACCTCCACCACCATCACCACCACACACCACCACCACACCCCACCCTGACACCACACCACCAATCACCACCATCACCACCACCACCACCACCACCATCAACACCACCACCCCTGACCACCACACCACCACCTCCACCACCACCACCACCATCCTCCCCCGCCACCTCACCACCACCACCACACCGTCACCACCACAACCACACCACCCCTGACCACAATCATCCACCACCACACCAAACACCACCATCAACACCCCCACCACCACCACCATCGCACCTGACACCATCACCACCACACCACCACCACACCATCTACCAACCACATCTCACCACCACCACCCCCACACCTGTCCACCATCACCACCATCCCCACCACCACAAGCCTCACCACCACCACCATCACCACCATCCACCACCTCCACCTACCATCACCACCACCACCACCATCACCACCACACCCACCACCACCATCACATCACCACCCTGACCACCCACCACCACCACCACCACACCACCCCTGACCTCCACCACCACCACCACCACCACCACCACCACAACCCCACCACACCACACCCCTGTCCTCCACCACCACCACCTCACCACCTCCACCACCACCACCACCACCACACTCCACCATGACCACCAACACCACCACACCACCACCCCTGGCCCATCCTCCACACCCCTGACCACACCACCATCACCACCACAACCACCCACCACCACCACACCACCACCACCACCACCCTGAACCACCACCATCTCCACCACATCCACCACCACCAGACCACCCTCCACCCACCACCACCACAACCCTGACCACACCATCACCACCACACACCCTGACACCACCATCACCACCACCACCACACCACCACCACCACCACCATCACCACCACAACACCACATCACCACCACCACCACCTAAACCACCACCACCACCACCAACCACCACAACCACCACCACCACCACCACCAACCAACCACCACCACCACCACCATCCCAGAACACACACCAACACACACCACATCACACCACCAACACCACCACCAACCACCACCACCACCACACCACCACCACCACCATCAACCACCACCACCCCACCACCACCACACCACCCCACCACCACCACCACTCTCTGACCACCACCACCACCAACCACCACCCACCCCATGACAACACCACCACCACCTCCACACCATCACCACCACCACCACCACCCACACACCAACACCCACCACCCCTAACCACGCCGTACAACCCACCCACCACCACCCCTGACCACACCACCACCACCACCACCACCCCTAACCACCACCACCACCACCACCACCCCACCATCACCACCACCACCACCACCACACCACCACCATCACCACCCCCCACCACACCACCACCACCCCACAACCCTAACCACCACCACCACCACCACCACACACCACCACCAATTCACCTCCACCACCTAACCACCACCACCACCACCTCCACCACACCACCCCACCCCCTCCATCACCACCCCACCCACTAACCGCTCACCACCATCCCTGACCACCACCACCACCACCCCTAACCACCACCACCACCACCATCACCACACCACCACCACCACCTCCAACCACACCACCCTGACCACCACCACCACCACCACCACACCCCTAACCACCCACCCACACCACCACCACCACACCACCCTAACACCACCACCACCACCACACCACACCACCACCCCACCCTTAACCACCACACCCCTAACCCCACACCACCACCTCACCACCACCACCACCCCTGACCACACACCACCACCACCACCACCACCACACCACAACCACCACCCGAACCACCACACACCCTACCACCTCCCACCACCACCACCACCACCACACCTGACCACACCACCACCACCACCACCACCCCTAACCACCACCACCACCACCACACCACACACCACCCCTAACACCACCCACACCCAACTCCACCACCACCTCCTCCACCACCCCTAACCACCACCACCCCTTAACTCCACCACCACCACCACCACCACCAACACCCATTGACCACCACCACCACCACCAACCACCACCCTGACCACCACCACCACCACCACACCACCACCACCAAACACCCCTAACCACCACACAACCACCACACACCACCACCTCACCACCCCTGACCACCACCATCACCACCACCACCACCACCCCTAACCATCACCGCCACCTCACCACCACCACCACCACCCCTAACCTACCACACCGACCTCCACCACCCCTGGGACCACCTCCACCACACCACCACCACCCACCCTGACCACCTCCACCACCACCTCCACCACACCACCACACCACACCTGACCACCACAACCACCTACCACCACCACCTCCCGCCACCACCACCACCCCTAACCCACCACCACCACCACCCACCCTGAACCACCACACCACCACCCCAACCACCACCACCACACCACCCCTAACCACCACCACCACCCACCACAACCTAAAACACCACCACCAACCACCACACCCCTTAACCCACCACCACCCCACCACCACACCACCATCACCCCACCCCCACCACCACCCACTCCACACCATCACCCTGACCACCACCACCACTCACCACCACCTCACCCTAACCACCACCACCATCACACCCACCACACACCACCACCACCACCACCACCACCACCACCACCACCACCACCACCCCTGACCCACCTCCACCACCACACCTCCACCATCACCACCACATCACACATCACCACCACCACCACCCCTAACCACCACCACATCACACCCCTGACCACCCACACCACCACCACCCACCACCACCCCTGACCACCACCACACCACCACACCACCACCACCACCATCACACCACCACCCCACCACAACCATCATCTCCACCACCCCACACCATCATCACCACCACCACCACCACCACCACCACCACCACCACATCCACCACCACCACCACCCACCATCACCACCACACCACCTCAACCTCCACACCCTGACCACCACCACCACCACCACCACCACACCACCACCCCTTGCACCCACACCACCACCACCATCACCACCCTAAACCACCACCACCTCACACCACCATCACCACCGCCACACCATCACCACCACCACCACACCACACCACCACCACCCCTGACCACCACCACCACCACCACACCACCACACCACCACCCTGACCACCATCACAACCACCACCACCATCACCACCACCACCACCACCACCACCATATAGGAAGCCGCATTCTGACCTCGGGGAACTGAACTTGAACGAGATGCCAACTGCGGTATGGCCTTCGTGGTCGGTGGAACTACACACAACATTAAATCAATTGAAATGAGAAGTTATTATTCATTATCATTTATTGTTTATTATTCTATTTCAAGAATAATGGGAAAAAGCACTCATGTGCTTTTTTTTAACATCCAGTCCCCGTGTGTATGTGGCTTTGCCAATTTTGTCATTCGTTCCATTCATTGTAGTTCATCCGTTTCCGTTTCAGGTTCAAAATATAAAGTAGGTGTGTGTGGGGGGGGGGGGGGGGTTAGGGGAGGAGGGGGGGGGGTTCACTGTCACCTTACACCGGACTTTTCACTGCTGTAGGTAGGTAGGTAGGTAGGTTTGTTGGTAGTAGGAGGGGATGTTGGGGTCCCTGATATGTCAGGTGTAAACATCAGACAGCACAGGTAAACAAGGTA
>CM054146.1:63618319-63635819 GCA_028751875.1 Rapana venosa | reverse complement strand
GCATACACCATGTCTGTTACAGGGGCATGTACTCTGACTTTCAGGCTTCAGATAATAACACGTGTCTCATTGTTTGAAACTTTCATTTAAAATGCACGTCATGTTTTCGAAAGATCTTAGAACACACCTCCGTCTCCCCCCCCCCCCCCCCCCCCCCCCCCCGGCTCCCTCCTACGTCCATCACACACACACACACATACACACACACACATACACACACACACACATACACACACACACATTGAACAAACACCATGAATCAGGATCAGTGTGTGGTTAGATGGAGTTAAAAAGATTGCAGCAGTCTTTGATGTGCCTCCCATCGTCTGTTTTTATTTATTTTGAATAAGAAACAAATATCAATTCAAATAAAATAGACACCAACGTTTTTTTAAAAGATAAACTAAGAACAACACACAAACTGCCTACGTCTGTTTAGTGATGCTGGAGCAGGCACACGCACACACACATACACACACATACACACATACACACGCATACACACACATACACACACGCACACACACATACACACACATACACACACATACACACACGCACACACACATACACACACATACACACACATACACACACATACACACACATACACACATATACACACATACACACACATACACACCCAAATAAGCGCGCGCATACACACACATATACACACAGCTACACACACACAAAAACACAAACAAGCGCGCACATACACGCAAGAAAGCAAATACAACACAACACAACACACATACACACACAAGCATCCACGCAACACACACAACACACACACACACACACACAACACACACACACACACACACACACACACACACACTTTGTTACAAGCAAAGAGAATGGATATAAACAAAATAATAAAGACCAAGAACAGAATATAAAAAGAAGCAAGGAATATGTTAAAATATGGAAAGAGAGAGGCAGGGAAAAACAAAGACGACAGAAAAACAAACATGCAAAAGGAAGGAAAGAAGGAAAAAATTAAAGTGAAAAGAAAGAAGAAAGAAAAGAAAGAAAGAAAGAAAGAAAAAGAAAGAAAGAAAGAAACAAGAAAAAAGAAAGAAAGAAAGAAAGAAAGAGAAAAGAAAAAGGTTTTAAAATATAAACAAAAAAAAGAAAAAGAAGAACAAAAAGAACTTTTAAAAAAAGAAAGAAGAAAACAAGGAAATATAAACAGAAAGAAAAGAAAAAAATAGAAAAAGAAAAAGAAAAAACAGTCCAACAAACAGAAAGAGAAGAGAAGAGGGTCTATCTCCATCTCCCTACAAACCTCCTTTCTCTCCTCTCCCCCACCCCCCTGCCCACCCACCACCTCCACCCCTCTTTTCTTTTTAACCACAGACAGCTAACAAAAACAAACAACCTTTCACACCACCCCTACCCCCGCCCCAACCCCTCCACACCCACCACCACCACACCACACCACCACTACACCACCATCCACCCACCCATCTCTCCAAGACAAGACCTAGAAGCAATCAAAGAAACACAAAAACACACACACACACACACACACACACACACAGACACACACACACACACACACACACACACACACAACAGAAAGTGAATGCCCCAGACAACATCATCAACAACAACAACAACAACGACGACAATGCTGGCTTACCTAGCTACAAAACCGTAAGGGGAGCGGGATAGCCTAGTGGTTAGAACATTGCGCTCGCAATTTGATGACCTGGGTTCGATTCCCGTTCAAGGGGATATTTTCCCCTGGAGTTAACATCAGTGCCGACTCCACTCTCCCCAAAAGTCCTTCGGATGAGACTATAAACCGAGGTCCCGTGTTGTGAACCCACGCAGAACATCTTGCCCACACGTTAAATCCTGTTCCGCTTTTTGTAAGAGTAGGGCATTGTGTGCCTGGTGGGAACAGAAGACAGAATTTACAAAACCGCATACACACGGAGACGGGATGTAAAAAAAAAAAGCACATAAGTGTTTATTCCATCATCCTCGATATAAAGAATATTTTTTTGGTTTTAAAGTGAGGGAACTACTGTGAGGGACACACAGGTGTCTGGATGATCTTGTTCAAGTGTGGGGTGGAGGTCTACAGCACGGGGTGGTGGTGGCCTTCTGTTCCCAAAGCAAAGGACGTGGGGGGGGGGGGGGGGGGGTTGGTGAAGGGAGGGCTGTGGGGCGGGTGGGGGGTGGTAGTATCCAAGTAAAGGGGGTTTGATGACAAGGCGGCATCTTTTTTCTGTTGAGGGGTTGTTGGTGGGTTGGTTTTTGTTGTGGTTTTTTTTTTGGGGGGAGGGGATATGTAGGGGAGGAGGGAAGTGGGGGCGGGGGGAGAAGGAGAGAAGGGGATTGGGAAGAAAGAGACAGAGAGAGTAAGAAAAAGAAGGGGAGAAATACGGACATTAAAGAAAGAAGTATGTTCTTTCGAGCCAGAAGGCCCATAGAGCCGGAGCTTATCCCGGTTTCTGTAGCGTTAAGCGAACTGATGGTTTTTCACCACCCCTGTGACAGGACGCTAGTCTGTCGCCAGATACTTACTTCCCCAGCAGAGCTGGTACCCACTTGTACACCTGGGTGGAGTGAGGAAAATAGGAGTAAAGTGTCTTTCCCAAGGACACAACACCGAGCCGAGCGGGGATCGAACCCGCGACCTCTGGATCATTAAAGAAAGAAAAAGAAAAGAAAATAAAGAACAAACACACCAAAACAGGAAACAAACAAACACACCTACAAACACATAAGGACAGGTGAAAAAAAAAGCAAAACCAAAAGGAAAAAAGACAGAAAGAAAGAAAGAAAGAAAGATTTGAAAGAAAGAAAGTAAGAAAGAAAAAGAAAGAAAAAAAGAAAGAAAGAAAGAAAGAAAGAAAGAAAGAAAGAAAGAAAAAAGAAAAAGAAAGGAAAAATGACAGAAAAGAGCAAAGAAAGAGAGGAAAGAAACAGTAAAGACAAAACTGAAACCCACAGTCCAACAGACAACATGAACAGACGGACACAGACAGAAAAGATGGCCTGTCTCTATCTTCCTACAGACCTACTTTTCTCCTCATACCAAAAAAACAGCCAAGAAAAACAAACAACATTTCACACATCCCCATCCCCACACCAACCACCACCCCAACCCCCCCCCCCCCCCCCCCCCCCCACACACACACACACACCACGTGCGCAGGTGTGTATGAGTATGTGTGTGCGTGTGTATGTATATGTGTGGAATTTGTATTTTCCATTGTATTATCTTATCGATTTTCCTCCTTTTACTGGTTTAATTTATTGGTCAAGGTTGTAATAATTTAGTATTTCAGGGTAAAATCATTAAGAAATGTGTTCTTAGATAGATGGCTTGATGAAAAAAAGCAAATGCATTGCTTATACAATGTACCATCTGGAAATAAAAATTTGACTTGACTTGACTTGACACCACCACCACTACCACCTCCACACCACACCACCACATTACCATCCACCCAACCACCGACAGAGTAAAAGCAACAATAACAAACCAAAAGTGTAGTGCCTCAGACAACACCAACAACAACACCACCACCACCACCACCAACAACAACAACAACAACAACAAATACCCGCTTAGCTAGCTACCAACCGTAAGTTACGGAACTAAGGGGAGGGACACACACGTGTCCGGATTGATCTTGTTCACCTGTGGGGTGGATGTCTACCCGGTGTGTCTACCCGCCTTCCGTTCCCAAATGAGAAGGTGTGGGGTGGGGTGGGGTGTTTTTGGAGAAGGGATGGGGTGTGGGTGGTGGGGTGTGGGTGGTGGATGGGGTGGTATAGTCAAAGTAGAGGTCTTGATAACAGGGCGGCATCTTATGTTTTTCTGTAGAGGGTTTTTTGTTGTTGTTGTTGTTGGGTGTTTGTTTGTTGTTGTTGTTTGGGATTTTTTGGGGGGAATAAGGGGGGGGGAGGGAGAGAGGGGGGTAGGTGGTAAGGGGGAGGAGTGGGGGAGTGAAACGGGTGGTGTTGAGAGAGAGAGAGAGTGGAAAGGGAGAGAGAGAGAGAGAGAAATGAATGAATGAATGAATGAATGAATGAATGAATGAATGAATGAATTAATGAATGAATGAATGGATGAATGAGAGGATGGAATGAATGAATGAATGAATTAATGAATGAATGAATGAATGATCGTTTTTCCAGGAGTACAAATAAGCATTTACCCTTGCCCTGATTTGGGGACTATCAAAACAAATCTGAGAGAGACAGAGACAGCAAGAAAGAAAGACAGAGAGAGTTTAGTAGTAGTAGTAATAATAATAATAATAATAATAATAATAACAATAATAATGAGAAGAAGAAGAACAACAACAACAATAATAATAGTAATAGTAATAACAATACTAATAACAATAATATTATTATTGTTTATAATAATAAATATATGAATATATATATAATAATAATGTATGGAATTTATATAGCGCTGAATCTTGTAAAGCAACAAATCAAAGCGCTCAGATTTTATTTCATACCACTTTAAGTCACGGCAGATTTCTCTCCGTGAAATTCGGGCTGCTCTCCCCGGGGAGAGCGGGAGAACGCGTCGCCACTTAGCGCTGCGCCACCCTTTCACCCTTTTTTTTTTTTTTCTGCAGCTGTATTTGTGTCCCTATCAGAGTGGCTTTTTTCTAAGAATTTTGCCAGGGACAACTCTCTTGTTGCCGTGGGTTTTGTTACGTGCGCTAAATAATTACGTGTAACACACGGGACCTCGGTTTATCGTCTCATCCGAAAGACTAGCGCCCAGACCACCACTCATGGTCTAATGGATGGGGGAAAAATTTCCGGTCCAAACGGGGTACGAACCGCCGCACACTTCAGACCCGGACTTTTCGCTTTCTAGACAGGCGCGTTACCTCTAGACCACCGATCCACAAGAATATGAATATATATAAATAAATAGATAAATAAATAAATAAGGGGGTAGACAGACATTTAGGAACGAGAAAGAAAGGAAAAAAGGAATCACAAACCTAAAAAAGAATGAAAGAAAGAAAGGAACGAAGGAAGAAGAAGAGAAGGAAAGATAGAAGAAGAAAGAAAAAAGAAAGAAAGAAATGAAAGAAAGAAAAGAAGAAGAGAGAAGAAAGAAAGAAAGAAAGAAAAAGAAAGAAAGAAAGAAAAACGAAGAACGAAAAAAGAAAGAAAGAAAGAAAGAAAGAAACGAAAGAAAAAAAGAAAGAAAGAAAAGAAGAAAGAAAAAAGAAAGAAAGAAAGAAAGAAAGAAAAAAGAAAGAAAAAAAGAAAAGAAAAAGAAAAGAAAAAAAAGAAAAAGAAAGAAAGAAAGAAAGAAAGAAAAGAAAGAAGAAGAAAGAAAAGAGAAGAAAGAAAGAAAAAGAAAGAAAAAAAAAGAAAGAAAGAAAGAAAGAAGAAGAAGGAAATAAAGAAATAGATAAAAGAAAAGAAAAGAAAAGAAAAGAAAGAAAGAAAGAAAGACAGAAAGAAAGAAAGAACGAAAGACAGAAAGAAAGAAAGAACGAAAGAAAGAAAGAAAAGAAAAGAAAAGAAAAGAAAAGAAAGAAAGAAAGAACGAAAGAAAGAAAGAAAGAAAGAAAAGAAAAAGAAAGACAGAAAGAAAGAAATCAAAAGAAAAGGAAAGAAAAAAAGACAGAAACGTCAAAGTAAAGGACTTGATGACAGAGCGGCATTTTTTCTCCTGGTTTTTGTTGTGGATTTTTTATGTTTTTGTTTGTTTGTTTTTCGTGGGTGAGAGGAGGGGTAGGAGGAAGGTGGGGATGTTAGGAGAGGTGGTAGGGGGGTGGAGGGGGGGTGGCTGTTACAGGGTACCAGTCAGCCCTTCAAAGAGCCGTGGGATTTTTTTGTAAACCATCGCGGCGTGACAATGATTTTCCGGGTGAATTGGAATCTAGGTCTCTACATCCAGGTTGGCGGGTAGATTTGGGGAAGGGTGGGAGCGATTTGGGTGGTAATGGTGATCGTGGTGGTGGTTGGGGTTGGGGGTGGGGGATGGGGGTGGTACGGAATGAGGGGAGGGTGAGAGGGGGTTGGTGGGGGGGGGGGGGGGGGGGTGGGAGTGGGTTGTGTTGGGATGAGGAAGGAAGTCAGTGGGGTAGTTGGGTTACCTTTGTTGTTGTTGTTGTTTTGTTTTGTTTCGTTTTGTTTTGTTTTTCTGGAAGAAATTGTTTGTTTTGGTAGGGGTTTGTTGTTTGTGGTGGTGGTGTTCACGTGGGTGTCTTGTGGTTTTGTTTGGGGATGTGTGAAAGTTCACTATGTTTGGTGTGGGTTTTTTTATATTAATGTCTCGTTATTTCTATAATGTTTTAGTCAGTCACGAATGAAGTATTGAGGGGGAAAGGTCTCACAGCAGTTGCCTAACTGTAGTGCGATTTAACAAAAGTCGCATCATTTCTTTGAACCGCGAATCTCTTTCAAGAGGATTTTTCCTCTGGAGTTAGCATCAGTGCCGACTCCACTCTCCCCACAATAGGTCTTCAGATGAGACTATAAACCGATGCCCCGTAACCAAACACACGAAGAACATCGTACGCACACGTTAAAACCTATTACCTCTTTCCGAAAGAGTAGGCCATTGTGTACCGGTGAAAACGGATGACAAAAATTTACAAAACTGCACACACACGGGGGACTAGATGTGAAAAATGCGCAAGAGTGCTTATTACATTATTCTCGAAATAAAAGAACCAACAACAACAACAAACCAATGTTGTTGGACAACGGTAATTAAGTCCAACAACCGCGGTTGTATAACTGTGACTGCCTTTCATGGAACCAACCATCCCCTGTTATGAGTCCTGCAATGAGCGCTGACCAAACACTCCACACCACTGTTACTCCACAGAGAGAGAGAGAGAGACTGCTGTGCAGTTAGGTCAGTAATGACCTGGACAGGTCAGGTAATGGCCAGATGCCACTGACCACTAACTGTGTAACTCGTCTGCTTAGGTAGCGATGATTATTTCAGTCAGGTAGGCTAGTGTGCAAGTGTTAAGGCTGAGAAAGGAAAGGAGAGAGAGAGAGAGAGAGAAGAGAGAGAGAGAGAGAGAGAGAGAGAGAGAGAGAGAGAGAGGAGAGAGACAGACAGACAGACAGACAGACAGACAGACAGAGAGACAGACAGATAGACAGACAGACAGAGACACACACAGAGAAAGAGACAGACAGACAGACCAAGACACAGAGAGAGAGACAGACAGACATGAGTGTGATGGTTGTTTGTGTGTGTGTGTGTGTGTCGTGTGTGTGTGGGGTGCGCGTGTGTGGTCTTGTGTGTCTATCTGTGTCTTGTGTGTCTGTGTGTCTGTGTTTCAGGTCGATTTCATTTTAACTCTCTTCACAATTTCTGATATTACGCGAAGAAGGGGGCTTGAGTGATAGGAGTATGGTGAGTGGAGGAGGGGGGAGGTAGTGTCAGAATCAAGATTTTAGAAAATACCAACACACACTCAACTGAACAGAAATGAGCTTACTGATGTACCGTGAACACTTTTTGTAATGCAGCTATGGAACACACCTCGTCAGTTGAAAAGAAAACCAAAAGTAATAGAATAGGAAATCCATAACTCTGACAAAAGCAGACAGATGAACAATGCACCCATACTTCTGACACTAACCAACTTGGAGAAATCCAGTAATTATGCTATAGGACAATGTCTTTAACATCTCAGTCTTTCCAGCCTAACAATAGAACACTTCCAGATTCGAACCCACGACTTCATACACCCACAGTACCAGAGTCAAACGCTCTATTCACAGCTATAGTGTCTGCCAGTTTTAAAAGTGTACGTCACTTAATCAGAACCCTCATCGCCCCACCCCTACCCCCACCCACAAATATCCTTCTCAGACATTTCGAAGGCCAAAGGCTATTCACCGCTATTAATTTGGGGGTCATGTAGTATCTTGTATAGAATGCGAGTGGGAAAAAAGTTGGTGACTTTCACATATTTTTTAAGCATGAAAAAATGGACTGTGCACTTGTTTTGGAGATTGAGAACATAGAGCAATACCAGGTAGTCATGAGAAAGTTGGAAATAACCATCAAATGAGGTTTGCCTGTATTCCTACAGCGTTGACCCCGCGCACGCATATTGCGGTAAAGAAGCTAGCAGATGACAAAGGACTGAGGAGGTACAGTGTTTGCTGAAAAATTTTGAAATTTCAAACCTACCAAATTTGTTCGAAATCACATCAGTTTTGAGTCAGAGGCTAGTCTTTCACATAAAGTGTTTTTATTTCTGTGGATGCCTTTATACGTGCGGTATGAATATAAGAGTCACATATAAAAAAAACAACAGAAGGAAAAGAGTGATTATTTTTAATACTGGTGTGCAGCCAAAACAAGTTTTCAATCTCAGCCCAGTAGTAGTAGTGTAGTAGTAGTTGGTATAGTAGTAGTAGTAGTAGTAGTAGTAGTTGGTATAGTAGTAGTAGTAGTAGTAGTAGTAGTAGTTGGTATAGTAGTAGTAGTACTAGTAGTAGTAGTAGTAGTAGTAGTAGTAGTTGGTGTAGTAGTAGTAGTAGTAGTAGTATAGTAGTAGTAGTAGTGTAGTAGTAGTAGTATAGTATGGTAGTAGTTAGTAGTAGTTGTAGTAGTTGTAGTGTTGTAGTATTGTATAGTATAGTAGTATAGTAGTAGTAATTGGATATAGTATAGTAGTAGTAGTTAGTTGTAGTAGTAGTTAATTGGTAGTATGTAGTATGTAGTAGTAGTAGTTAGTAGTAGTAGTAGTAGTAGTAGTAGTAGTAGTAGTAGTAGTAGTAGTAGTTGGTATAGTAGTAGTAGTTGTAGTAGTAGTAGTAGTTGTAGTAGTGTATAGTAATAGTAGTAGTAGTAGTATGTATGGTATAGTAGTAGTAGTTGTAGTAGTAGTTGTAGTTAGTTAGTAGTAGTAGTATAGTAGTAGTAGAGTAAGTAGTATAGTACAGTAGTAGTAGTAGTGAGTATGGTATAGTAGTAGTAGGTTAGTAGTAGTAGTATAGTTGGTTGTAGTAGTAGATAGTATATAGTAGTAGTTAGTAGATATGAGTAGTATAGTTAAATAGTAAGTAGTAGTAGTGTAGTGGGTAGTGTAGTAGTAGTTAGAAGTAGATAGTGTAGTAGTAGTATAGTAGTAGTTAGTAGTTAGTAGTTAGTAGTAGTAGTAGTAGTAGTAGTAGTAGTAGTTGGTATAGTAGTAGTAGTAGTAGTAGTAGTAGTAGTAGTAGTAGTAGTTGTATAGTATAGTAGTAGTAGTAGTAGTAGTGAAGTTAGTAGTAGTAGTAGTAGTAGTTGGTAGTAGTAGTATAGTAGTAGAGTAGTAGAAGTAAGTGTAGTAGTAGTAGGTGTAGTAGTAAGTAGAAGTAGTGTAGTATAGTGGTGAGTAGTAGTAGTAGTAGTAGTAGTAGTAGTAGTAGAGTAGTAGTAGTAGTAGGTAGTAGTAGTAGTAGTAGTAGTAGTAGTAGTAGTAGTAGTAGTAGTTGGTATAGTATAGAGTAGTATAGTAGTAGTAGTAGTGGTAGTAGTGGTAGTAGTAGTAGTTAGTAGTAGTTGGTATAGTAGTAAGTAGTAGTAGTAGTTAGTAGATGTAGTAGTAGTAAGTAGTAGTAGTGTAGTTGTAGTAGTAGTAGAAGTAGTAGTAGTAGTAGTTGGATATGTAGTAGTAGTAGTAGTAGTAGTTGTATGTTAGTAGTAGTAGTAGTAGTAGTTAGTAGTAGTAGTAGTAGTGTAGTAGTAGTAGTAGCAGTAGTAGCAGTAGTAGTAGTAGTAGTAGTAGTAGTAGTTGGTAGTAGTAGTAGTATAGTTAGTAGTAGTAGTAGTAGTGGTAGTATGTAGTAGTAGTAGTAGTAGTGTAGTAGTAGTAGTAGAAGTAGTAGTTAGTAGTAGAGAAGTAGAGTAAGTAGTAGTAGTAGTAAGTAGTAGTAGTAGTAGTAGTAGTAGTAGTAGTAGTAGTAGTAGTAGCAGTAGTTGTATAGTAAGTATGTAGTAGTAGTAGTAGTTGTATAGTAGTAGTAGTAGTAGTAGTAGTGAGTAGTAGTTGGTATAGTAGTAGTAGTATGAAGTAGTAGTAGTAGTGTAGTAGAGTAGTAGTAGTAGTAGTAGTAGTATAGTTGTAGAGTAGAAAGTAGACTAGTACATGTAGTAGTGTTCTCTTGTAGTATGCGATGTACTGTAGTATATGAATGTAGTAGAGTGAGTAGTAGAGAGTAGGTAGTGAAATGTATGACTAGCACGTATGGTACTTGTAGTAGTAGGGTAGACAGTAAGTACAGTATGTTAGTGTAGTAGTGTATGCTCTATAGTAGTAGTTGGTATACGTAGTAGTATGTAGTAGTGAATTTAGGCAGTGTTGAGTAGTATATGGGTAGTGTAGTATAGACAGTAGTATGTAGTAGTAGTGTAGTGGTAGAGTAGTTGATAATCGTTCTAGAGCAGTAGTATGTCCAAGAAGGAAACAGGTAGTACGAGTCAACATGTACTGCTAAGTTCGCAAAGTTGCTTTTTGATACCACTGAAGGACTATTGCTCAGCCTTCTGTCAGTACTGCAGAAGAACAGAGAGGTACTGGTACAGGAAGCCCTGGGGTATGACTACCCGCTCCTGGCTACCTTGTAGTTGAGGCTGTAGACAGACAGGACAGGAAGATGTTAGGGGATTTTATTTTCGCTCTACAGAGAGAGCTCCGAGGTTCACCAATGCTGAGATTGTGGCACCACCATTTAGGCAGCCGTGTCGCGGCTTTGGGGATGGTGTCTAAACATGACACCTGTGTGCATGTGTATGTGTGGTGTGGGGGGGGGGGGGGGGTTGATATCCGTTCCTACAAGCACGAAATGGCCTACTCTTCCAAAAAGGCAGAACAGGTATTTTACGTGTGCGCAAGATGCTCTGCCTGCATTCGCAAAAGGGGTCTGGATTTATTATCTCATCTGAAGGAACTTTGACAGTCAGTTCCATGTTCTTGTCAAACTGAGAAGAAAGGGTGAGGCTGGGAGTAAGGGACCAGACATAGGCAGAAGGATCAGAAGAAGGCGGGGGTTATTGGATCAAGAAGGTGGGGGTTATTGGACAGAAGGATCAGAAGAAGGTGGGGGTTATTGGACAGAAGGATCAGAAGAAGGTGGGGGTTATTGGACAGAAGGATCAGAAGAAGGTGGGGGGTATTGGACAGAAGGATCAGAAGAAGGCGGGGGTTATTGGACAGAAGGATCAGAAGAAGGCGGGGGTTATTGGACAGAAGGATCAGAAGAAGGTGGGGGTTATTGGACAGAAGGATCAGAAGAAGGTGGGGTTATTGGACAGAAGAAGGCGGGGGTTATTGGACAGAAGAAGGTGGGGGGTTATTGGACAGAAGGATCAGAAAGAAGGTGGAGGTTATTGGACAGAAGAAGGTGGGGTTATTGGACAGAAGAAGGTGGGGGTTATTGGACAGAAGGATCAGAAGAAGGTGAGGTTATTGGACAGAAGAAGGTGGGGGTTATTGGACAGAAGGATCAGAAGAAGAGGGGGGGGTTATTGGACAGAAGGATCAAGAAGTGGGGGTTATGGACAGAAGAAGGTGGGGGTTATGGACAGAAGGATCAGAAGAAGGCGGGGGTTATTGGACAGAAGGATTCATGAAGAAAGGTGGGGGTTATTGGACAGAAGAAGGTGGGGGTTATGACAGAAGGATCAGAAGAAGGCGGGGGGTATCAAAGGCAGTGCTGGCAAAGACAGTACCCAGTGTGATGAGTTACCCCCATCTCTAGTACTGGTTACGTCTGAGGCAGCTGGAAAGTTCCTGAGGCAATGTGCCAAGCCCTACAGAATGGTGTTGCTAGGCTCTGGGGACCAGATAGCTCAGTGGTCAGAGCATTCGCTCTTCCAAAGCAGCATCGAGGTGGTTACCACTTGGATGGGTGACCGTTTGCGCACTTTGGCTTCAGTGCAGTTCCCACAGTTCACCCAGCTGTAAATGGGTACCTGCCCTCTTTAGGGTCAGGGAAGGTAAAGCAGCGAGGGAGAGGAGATGGGCGCCGCCCTCAATATGCTGGCCCTAGAGAAGCTGCGGTGTATGACACCATACTTCCCAACCACAGCATAGGCTGTGGGCCACCTTTACTTTTGCCTTCATGCTTTGCCATGTCATGTTGACACAGTCTTCATCCATGACAAACTCTACCAGGACAACCCGGTACTTTGCATCAAAGAAATATCCTCTCAAGTCAGCGTGTGGCTGCCTATGGTGCGATCAGTGGGACAGAGTGCATGCTCTGGGTGACGCTTAGTGATGAAGCTGAGGAATAATGCCCAACACATGGCAATAACAACAGCAACAAATAATAACAACAACAATAGTATCAACATCAACAATAGGATACTTAGTTCCCTTACTCCTTAGAAGCCAGGTAAATAAATGTAGGGGTGGGGTTTTGGGGGTTAGTTTGGGGGGTTTTTTGTTGGGTTTTTGCCTATTGGGCTTTTTCTGTTCCTCAGCCAGAGCTCCGTGGTTCAACAGTTCTGAGATTTTGCGTTCGTGACTGGTTTCCCTCCATTAAGGTAGCCATTTTCTGACTTCGGGAGTTTAGATAAATGATTTGAAAATGCTACAGAAGACTGGCTTTTGTGTTCTACTAATAAATGTCTCTTTTATAGTTAACCTTAACGGTAGACAAAAACAGCCGCATGTTCAAACTCTCACCATTGGTCAACCTCAGAGCTCTAGCCAAAGAACACATAACAAAAAATTGTGAGAGTAACCCAAAAAATGCACCCAAAGCATAGGCAGAAAAATATCGGGGGATAACAGCACACTCTCACCAAAAGTCCTTCGGATGAGACTATAAACCGAGGCAGAATTTACAAAATCGCATAACCCAAAACAAAAAGTCAAAAAGAGAACCAACCAAAGCTCCCTCCTCCCTTTCCCCGGAAAAAAACAACAACAAAAACAAAACAAACAAAAAACCCGTGGTAGGTTGTGGACGGTTGCATGCGTGTGAATGATTTGAATGCAAGCGCTTTGATTTGTTTACTTTACAAGATTCAGCGCTATATAAATCCCATACATTATTATTATTATTATTATATTATTATTATTATTATTATTATTATTATAAATCAGCTGTCTGGTTTCAAATTTTCCGAGGATGTCTGAATGACTCTGACAGGAATATAAGCTGATGACAATGGTAATTTGTGGACATGGACGTGCTGTGTCTCAAATTGCAGGCAGGCAGTCTGTCATTCAGCTACGATCATTAGCATAAAATAAGGCCGGCCACTCTCCTGTTCGGCGCCATTACATCCGGGACAGTGACCATCCCTGCGCGGAGAAAAAGACCCTTGGTGATGGTAGATAAGTTGTTAGTGTGGTGAATGGCTACTTCGTTTAAAAAGTGAGTTGATACGGTAGTTGGTTGAAGTAGGCTTTATTCATTCGAAAAGCACAGAACAAATATGACATAGATGACATAGAATCCCGTTCTAGAGGATTTTCCCCTGGAGTTAACATCAGTGCCGACTCCACTCTCCCCGCCACCCCACCCCCTCCCCCCATCCCCCCAAAACGTCCTTTGGATGAGACTATAAACCGAGGTCCCGTGTGCGAATGCACGCAAAACATCTTGCGCACATGTTATAACCTGTTGCGCTTTTTGAAAGAGTAAGCCATTGTGTGCTGATGGGAACGGATGACAAACATTTACAAAACTGCATACACACGGGGAATGTAAAAAAAAAAAAAGCACATTAATGCTTATTCCATTGCCTAAGAAATAAAAGAATAAGATGTTCAAAATGTTGACTGATCAGCACAGCAACGAGAAGCCAGCAGCTTCTGTGTTGTGCTCAAGGCCAGCATCAACAGTCACACGGCGGCTAACCATCCCTACAACGACCATGGCAGAAGACAGGGGGTGGAGGTGGAGGGACGTGACTGAACAGAATGATAACAGTAATAACATTCACAAAAAAATGGAGAGAAAAAATAACTGACATTTTTTCCCAAAAGGCATGTCTATTAAATGAATAAGTAAGTTTAGTTTTGTCTTGTTTTGTTTTCTGTTTTTCTTATTGGGGGGATAGGGGGGTGGGTGGGTGCATTATACGGAAACTAATGGACTCTCTCTCTCTCTCTCTCTCTCTCTCTCTCTCTCTCTCTCTCTCTCTCTCTCTCTCTCTCTCTCTCTCTCTCTCTCTCCTCTCTCCTCTCTCTCTCTCTCTCTCTCTCTCTCTCTCTCTCTCTCTCTCTCTCTCTCTCTCTCTCTCTCTCTCTCTCTCTCTCCTCCCTCTCTCTCTCTCTCTCTCTCTCTCTCTCTCTCTCTCTCTCTCTCTCTCCCTCCTCCCTCTCTCTCTCTCTCTCATTATTTGGGAAGGGGGGGGGGGGTGTCAATATCAGCAAGGGAATGAGGTAAGTGTTCTCCCATCAAACCCAAACAAAACCTTATCATTGTTAGAAGCTGTAGCGGTTCTGCACTTCACTGCACTGTACTGCACTGCACTGCACTGTACTGTGCTGTACTGTACTGGACTGTACTGTGAGGTGCAGAGCTGGAGTTCGAGACTGTGTACAACATTGTCGACGTATTCAGACATGCATGTTAGTAAACAGCAGTATACACCATCATCACCACCACCACCACCGCCACTACAACGTTCAAACAACCGCCTCACTACCCTTCTACACAATCTCTCTCTCTCTCTCTCTCTCTCTCTCTCTCTCTCTCTCTCTCTCTCTCTCTCTCTCTCTCTCTCTCTCTCTCTCTCGCTCTCGCTCTCGCTCTCTTTCTCTCTCTCCATATAGAGAAGGAAGAACACTGTTTATTCAATCGTTCAGTCTATAAAGATTTGAGACATAAGTTTCTTAAAGATAGGAAAAGACTTCCTTTGCACGCGCTGCTCACAGCTACAGTATTTACTGATAGACACAATTTATCACGATTTATTGTCCATCCAACCAACAGAAGAAACAAGATAATTTTCTAGAAATTGATCCTTTTATTGATGAATACTATCATTCCAAACATTATCGATTATGCCGCACGTGAAATTGTATCGTGATTGATATTCGAGAAATGGCTGATGTAATTGTCTTGTGTTTTTAATGCTGCTACATTATTTCATACTTATATACGTTGATAGTAATGTGTTTATAACACTTCTGCTTCTGCTGCTGCTGCTGTTGCTATTTGTCAAAGTTTAGCTTCTCGGGATGATCAAGATCTTTCGTTTTATCTTGATGCAAACACTACTGGTATTGCAAGACAGGCATGGGACAGTTGCTATATGTGCAAAAAAATTCCAACAGTGTGTGTGTGTTGATTCCGTGCGCGACCCTGTGTGTGTGTGATTGCGACTCTGTGTGTGTATGAGGGAGGAGGTGGTATTGCTGTTGTCTACAAAGACACTCTGCAACCAGGTCTTTCTTTCTGCCACTCCTTTCCTTTCTCCCATGAATCTTTTGAAGTCTGTGAACTCAACCTCAACTTACCTGGCCATTCTGTTACTTTCTGCTGCCTCAACAGCCATCTTCACTCAAATAGTCTTCTTACACCTTTCCAGTCTGCCTATCGCGTCAACCACAGCACCGAAACCACCCTAGTCCACACCCTGAACACGGTTCTACACACGTGTGACTCAGGAAAAATCTCCCTTCTCACTCTTCTCGACTTACCTGCAGCCTTCAACACTATAGACCACTCTATTCTTCTCTCCCGTCTCCGAAAAACGTTCGGTATTAAAGACACAGCCCTCACCTGGTTCAGTTCATACCTTACAGGCCGATTCCACACAGTTGCAGTAAAGAAGATTCAATCAACACCTGCCAAGCTGGAATGTGGAGTCCCACAGGGATCAGTTGTCGGCCCTGTTCTTTTCACTCTCTACATTGCTCCTCTTTCACATATAATAAATCATCATCAGATCAACCATCATTTTTATGCAGATGACTCTCAGATTCGTAGCAGTGATACTCCTGAAAATCTGCCTTCTCTCTTGCCTAATAATTATGTCCTACTGCCTTCAAAATATCCAAAACTGGATGATACAGAACAAATTACAGTTAAATGCAGATAAAACCGAATCCATGCTTGTAGGGACCAAAACAAACTCTCTTCCATTACAACAGCTTCAATAGAATTCGGCAATACGTATGTCCCTCTATCCACTGCTGTGAAATATCTAGGGGTCATTATCAACAACAACTCTTCATGCAAAAATTCATCACCCAATCTGGCAGTCGTGCCACTATCAATTGCAGCGCATCAGTGCAGTTCGAAAGTACCTGTCCACTGATGCAACATCCAAACTAGTCACGTCTCTCATTTTCTCGCGTCTAGACTATTGCAATTCTCTTCTGGCTGGTCTCCTAGCTTCATCTATCTGCTCTCTTCAACGTATACAAAACTCTGCCGCCCGACTAGTCCTCAGAAAGAAAAAAAATTTGAGCACATTACACCTCTCTTGCAATCTATCCACTGGTTGCCTGTGCCACAGAGAGTAAACTGTAAGATCAGTACTCTTTGTTACAAATGCCTCCACAAAACAGCACCTTCCTGCCTCTGTGAATGTCTTCACCTGTACACTCCTTCTCGATCCCTCCGCTCTGCTGCAGATACCTTGTAGTTAAGAATACCTAGTATGTTCTTTTGAGCCAGAAGGCCCATAGAGCCGGAGCTTATCCCGGTTTCTGTAGCGTTAAGCGAACTGATGGTTTTTCACCACCCCTGTGACAGGACGCTAGTCTGTCGCCAGATACTTCCCCAGCAGAGCTGGTACCCACTTGTACACCTGGGTGGAGTGAGGAAAATAGGAGTAAAGTGTCTTTCCCAAGGACACAACACCGAGCCGAGCGGGGATCGAACCCGCGACCTCTGGATCACGAGCTGACCGCCTAAACTACTCGACCACGGTGCCTCCCTAGAAAAGAATACCTAGATTCAACCAGTATACTGTTGGCCGTCGCTCTTTCTCTGTTAGTGGTCCGTTGATCTGGAATGACCTCCCTCTCTCCCTTGGCCAAAAGCCTTATGATGCTTTTAAATCCGGCCTCAAGACACATTTATTTCAAACCTAAGATTCTCCCCTCTTGTTCCATTTCATTTTTGTCCCTGTCCTCAACCGCCAAACCCCCATCACCCTGCCGGAGTGTATAATCTTTATGTAAGTAAGTAAGTCTTCAATTTTAACGTCTTTCCACTTTAAGTGATACCAGACGGCCCTAAAATAGGAGACTGAATGAAAGAGATGGATAGATAGATAGATAGATAGATAGATAGATAGATAGATAGATAGATAGATAGATAGATAGATAGATAGATAGATAGATAGATAGATAGATAGATAGATAGATAGATAGATAGATAGATAGATAGATCTACTCTGTGTGTTGCGTGCGAGTGTGTGTGTGTGTGTGTGTGTGTGTGTGTTGTGTGTGTGTGTGTGTGTGTGTGTGTGTGTGTGTGTGTGTGTGTGTGTGTGTGTGTGTGTGTGTGTGTGTAATAAAGAGTAATAACAAGGGAAATACACAAGTAGTATTCT
>CM054146.1:63613319-63615819 GCA_028751875.1 Rapana venosa | reverse complement strand
TTCCAATTGTAATCCCGAAGATGAAATGCCGTTACCTTCATGGAGGACAAACAAAAACCCTGTCGCAAACGCAACATCTCACCATTGGTGAACCTCAGAGCTCTAGACGAGGAACTCCAATTTTTTCAGGTGGAAAATGCAATGTTGATGATTTTTTCACACTAGTAATTTATACAGATTATGTACAGGTCAAATTGCAAATAAGTGTTCTTGTTTAGTATATAGATTATTGTATAACATGTATGTTACACAAAGATTCTCTTCAGGTTATCTGACCAGCATCAAAAATACATTGATGAGCTAGGGTTGAGTGGGATCTGGTTGAGTCAACAACATAGTGAATGCAGTTACCATTGGTTAATAACCAAAGTGAAGCAACGCTTATGTGATGCATTTATTCATCAGTGGTACACAGTAGTGAATGCAGAAGATATTTATACCAATTATAGAATGTTTAAAACAACATTTTGTGCTGAAAAGTATTTACTCTTATTGCCGTCCGATGTTCCTGCTCGATTTTCCTAGTTTTGCACAGATAATAACAATCTGCCTGTTACTGTCCTCCTTTTTGAGGGAATTCAAAGAAATGAAATATACTGTACAAAATGCAGTAGTGGTGATATTGGTGACGAATTTCATTACCTTTTTATTTGTCCAATGTTTATCGAAACTCGTTAAAAATGTTTACCAAAATATTACGCTAAACATCCAAACACTTTGAAGTATGAACGACTCTTTATTTCATCAAATAAGAAGATTCTGCTTAATGTCGTTAAAATGATCAGTACTATCAGAAATAACATGTAAACTTTGTTCCAAGAGCGTGATGTGTGTAAACAGATAGTAGTTGTTCTATATTCATGTGTTCAAATATCCAGTTACATGGTGCATTATGATGTTCAGCTATGATTTTGTTCATTGATATTGTGTAAAATCATCCATATCCCTAAAGGGATGGTAGGAAATAAAGAATTTGAAATTTACACAGAGTTTGTCAAAAGGAACAACATTGTAATTTTGTTATTTGAAAAAAATATTTCTTATCATTAAAATAACAATTGTGTGATAAATTTCTGTTTTGTGTGTGTGTGGAGGAGGGGGGGGATTATTGCTGAAATTTTAGACATTTCATGTGATTTCTCTTTTCCTTTTTTTTCTTCTTTTTTTTGGGGGGGGGGGGTGAGGGGGGGATGAGGTTGTATTCTTGTTTATTTTGTTTTTCTTATTGCCTTTTTGGTGTTGTTATGGGGGTAGTTTGGGGGAGGGGGTTCGGGGAGAGGGTTCGTGGGTGGAATGGATGGTGTGTTTTCTGTAGCGATTTTCATATCTAAGTCTGTCATGCTTTTCGGTAACTTTTTTGTTTTCTGTTTTCTGCTGATTTTCAATTCTGCGATTTTCCGCAGTAACGTTTCTAGAATATTGTTGATCACTATTTTCTGTTCCCTCAAACAACCCTGTTCCTTTCCTTCTGTGCGTCCTTTTCTCTTCTTAAAGTCTGTCCATCCGTCCATCCTGCCTCTTTCCACATACTTGTATTAACCAAAGGTAAAGGTGTTACCATAACCTATGTGGTCGTAGGGGAGCGAAGCGTCAGAGACCTCAGCTTCTGTAGGGGGCCAGCATATTGAGGGCGGCGCCCATCTCCTCTCCCTCGCTGCTTTACCTTCCCTGACCCTAAAGAGGGCAGGTACCCATTTACAGCTGGGTGAACTGGGGGACTGTACTGAAGCCAAGGCATGCAAACAGTCACCCATCCAAGTGGTAACCACGCTCAGCGCTGCTTAACCATGGCTGGGGGAAAGTGAGTGCTCCGACCACTGAGCTGTCCCGTCCCCACCTGTATTAATAGCCACTCTCTAAGTTAAACCAACAACAATAGATCCATTGTAGGCATACATGATGAATTGTTCTTTGTCGTCGTCGAACACTCAGACAGCAAGTATTGATGTCCGTCATATTTGCACAAGTGTATTGCGCTGCCGTGAAGCGCCTGACAAGTCAGGCCCAGCGCATCCGATTCGGCGTAGGAGAGAAGTGTTGTATAGTTATGAAGTCTTTCTGGAAGAAAAGGCAGGAGAATGGCCCGAGAAGGCAGAAAACAGACAAGGAAAAGGTGACAGGAAGAACAGGAACAAGGCAGAAACAAAGAGAGGGATAGAAAAGAGGGAAATCCTAGCACATCATTTGCAGAAGGTGGGGATGGGTTTGATACTGACAGGACCCCTGCATTCCCACGGGAGAACGTGATAAATACATAGGCATTCTTCTTCTTCTTCTTCTTCTTCTTCTTCTTCTCTTCTTATTCACAATTGTTCTTCTTCTTCGCAATTCTTCTCCACAATTTTTCTTCGCAATTCTTCTTCTTCTTCCTTCTCCCCTCTTCTTCCTCTTCTCCCTTGCAATTCTTCTTCTTCTTTGCAATTCTTCTTCTTCTTTGCATTCTTCTTCTTTGCAATTCTTCTTCTTCTTTGCACTCTTCTTCTTCGCAATTCTTCTTCTT
>CM054146.1:63605819-63608319 GCA_028751875.1 Rapana venosa | reverse complement strand
AGAAGGTAAGTGAGGTTTCAACCACCGCCAGGACCACTGAAGAGTGCTCAACCAGGAGCAGAAACTCGAGTCAGGTCAGGCCAAAGGCATGGTCCTTATTCAGTTGTTCCTCAAATGCTGCCTTCAAAGTTTTATCTGGAGGTAGATTTTTTTAAAATCTTTGACAAACATCATTTTTATGATGAGAATGAAGTTGTTACTGATTACATTAACTTGTTTTTCCCTACTATATTTTTCTCAATTAGATAGATAGATAGATAGATAGATAGATGGATGGATAGATAGATAGATAGATAGATAGATAGATAGATAGATAGATAGATAGATAGATAGATAGATAGATAGATAGATAGATAGATAGATAGATAGACAGATAGATAGATGCATACATACATACATACATACATACATACATACATACATACATACATACATACATACATACATACATCATACATACATGTATGTTGTATGTATATTAGTCCGTCGTTTTCGACGATGACCTCCAAAACAGCAGAGGAGGCAGCTGCTGTTTCGGAAACTGGGCAGAAATTTGATTATAGTGGAGATGCCTTTCCCACAGTACATCCCCACTCTCTCGGCCAAGTGGGCATAAGGACAGTCGGCGTTGGAGATGTTCTCCAAAGGCCAACTAGCCCCCAGGGATGCAGCACATAAGGACTGTGCAAGTCAAGCCTCCTAGTCAGAGAGTCATAGTCGATCACTAAAGACTAAGCTGTAAAGTGAAATTCCATGAGTGGGAAAGCCACTGGTCATACATCCTCTCACTTTCCTGTTGCCCCCAGCATCAATGGTTTAATCAAGAACTGTGATAAACCCCAGGCGCTGATGGCTAATATACATACATACATACATACATACAACACCATACACACAGATTGGTTTCGTTTTCTTTTTCTGTAGTTATTGTTGTTGGCGTTCCCCAGCTTAACACCCTAAGAGTCATCCAGAATATGTACACTCTTACTTACCCATCTCACCTGAGAAGCATTGTAAGAACGTCTGTCTGCCTCTGTCCATCTCTCCCCATTTTTCTTTCTCTCTGCCTGTCTCTCTCTCTCTCTGTCTTTGTCTGTCTGTCTGTATGGCTGGCTGCCTGTCTCTCTGTCTCTGTCTCTGTCTCTGTCTTCTTCTCTGTCTCTTCTCTCTCTCTCTCTCTCACTCTCTCTTCTCTCTTCTCTTCTCTCTTCTCTCTCTCTTCTCTTCCTTCTCTTCTCTTCTTCTCTTCTTCTTCTTCTTTCTTCTTCTTCTTCTTCTTCTTCGCAATTCTTCTTCTTCTTCTTCGCAATTCTTCTTCTTCTTCTTCTTCTTCGCAATTCTTCTTCTTCTTCTTCTTCTTCACAATTCTTCTTCTTCTTCTCTCGCCTTTCCTGTGCACGCTTCACAGAAAAAGACAAATGCATTGTGTGTACCGATCACACGTGTCAGGTGGCATCAGCCGATAACTCTGTCATTTTCTCAAGGAGACAAGAAGCCCTCAGTGTAGCCCGCAGCTTGACACACCCAGTCCCATTAGTCATTGAAAGGCAGTGACTACAACCCTATCAATTTACACCTACCCCCCCCCCCCCTACCCCCTACCCCACTCCATCCCCCTCAATCCCTCACTCCCTTCCCACCGTTCCCCAAACCTCCTCCTCCTCCTTCTCTTCTTACCTCTCTTCCCAACATACGTGGTCACAAAAGGCCTAATGTACGAACAGTGTCACGTCACGGATGACGTCATCGAACATGACGTGTACCTGGTGGTGACGTGGACAGGTCCATTTTTCAACGTCACCACCATCTGTGTGGGCTTGCAGCTGTTGTTTTACCTTAAGGAGGGGGGTGGGGGAAGGGAGGAGGGGGGTTGGGCGTGAGGGCGGGGGGGGGGGGGGGGGGGGGGGGAGGTTGGGAAAGGGGGGGGGGGGAGAAGAGGGGAGAAGGATGATAAGTGTGGGGAAGGAAGGGGGGTGGGGTTGCAGTGATGTAATATGTAGTGTGTCCCTTTCTGTTGGATTCATGGCAGGAGGGGGGGGGGGGGGTATTATATTTTTTACAGTTTGTCTCCGATGTTTGTCAATGAAAACAGAGGAGGCGTTATCACTATATAGCACCTTCTTCTCCAAGCAAACACACACAAATACATACGCACGCACACACACGCGCGCGCACACACACACACAAACAGAGATACACATGCACACACACACACACATACACACACGCATACATACACAAACACGCGCGCATGTGTGCACGCACTTATTATCACACACATGCATGTACACACGCCTGTACGCATGCATGCACACATCGTTTTCTACTAGCAAATTCATTTTTGTGGGAATGCCAGAAAAGTATAGCAGCCTTCACACACACACACACACACACACACACACACACACACACACACACACACACACACACACACACACACACACACACACACACCACACACATACACAGGGGGACGGGATAGCCTAGTGGTTAGAACATT
>CM054146.1:63593319-63595819 GCA_028751875.1 Rapana venosa | reverse complement strand
CTTCTTCTTCATCGTCTTCTTCTTCTTCTTCTTCTGCTTTTTCTTTTTCTTCTTCTTCTTCTCTTCTTCTTCTTCTTCTTCTTCTTCTTCTTCTTCTTCTTCTTCTTCTTCTTCTTCTTTCTTCTTCTTCTTCTTCTTCTCCTTCTTCTTCTTCTGCTTCTTCTTCTTCTTCTTCTTCTTCGCATTCTTCTTCTTTGCATTCTTCTTCTTTGCATTCTTCTTCTTTGCATTCTTCTTTGCATTCTTTTTGCATTCTTCTTCTTCTTCTTCTTCTTCTTCTTCTTCAGCTTCTGCTTCTGCTTCTGCTTCTTCTTCTTCTTCTTCGCAATTCTTCTTCTTCTTCTTCTTCTTCGCAATTCTTCTTCTTCTTCTTCTTCTTCTTCTTCTTCTTCTTCTTCTTCTTCTTCTTCTTCTTCTTCGCAATTCTTCTTCTTCGCATTCTTCTTCGCAATTCTTCTTCTTCTTCTTCTTCGCAATTCTTCTTCTTCGCAATTCTTCTTCTTCGCAATTCTTCTTCTTCTTCTTCTTCGCAATTCTTCTTCTTCTTCTTCTTCTTCTTCTTCTTCTTCTTCTTCTTCTTCTTCTTCGCAATTCTTCTTCTTCTTCTTCTTCTTTGCATTCTTCTTCTTCTTCGCAATTCTTCTTCGCAATTCTTCTTCTTCGCAATTCTTCTTCGCAGTTCTTCTTCGCATTCTTCTTCTTCTTCTTCTTTGCATTCTTCTTCTTCGCAATTCTTCTTCTTCGCAATTCTTCTTCGCATTCTTCTTCTTCGCATTCTTCTTCTTTGCATTCTTCTTCTTCTTCTTTGCATTCTTCTTCTTCGCATTCTTCTTCTTTGCATTCTTCTTCTTCTTCTTTGCAATCTTCTTCTTTACATTCTTCTTCTTCTTCTTCTTCTTCTCTTATTCTTATTCTTTGCATTCTTCTTCTTCGCAATTTTTCTTCTTCTTCTTCTTTGCATCCTTCTTCTTCTTCTTCATTGCATTCTTCTTCTTCTTCTTCTTTCTTCTTCTTCTTCTTCTTCTTCTTCTTCTTCGCAATTCTTCTTCTTCTTCGCAATTCTTCTTCTTCTTCTTCTTCTTCTTCTTCTTCTTCTTCTTCTTCTTCTTCTTCGCAATTCTTCTTCTTCTTCTTCTTCTTGTTAAGATACAGCAAGGCTCTTGGTGTGGAGGGTCTTTGTTTCTGAGGGTTTTGTTGGGGTTTTTTTTTGTTTTTGTTTTTGTTTTTTAAAGAGGTTGAAAAAGAGAATGTGCGTTAAAGAGTTTTGTATTGCCACACCAAGTTGTGTTTCTTTTTCTTTCTTTTTTTACCCCCAAGCAGTAAGAAATGATGGGAGTGTTAGTTTGTTTAGCTGAATTGTCATTAACTGATCATTAAGTTACAGTGGGTTTTGTTTGTTTGGGTTTGGGTTGTTTGTTGTTTTGTTGCGTTTTTGTTGTTGTTGTTTTGTTTCATTTGTTGATTTTGTTTATTTGTTTTGTTTGTGTTTTTTATTTTGTTGGGTTTTGTTTGGTTGTTTTTGGTTTTGTTGTTGGTGTTGTTGTTTTTTTTGGGGGGTCCACGGCTAGAGCTTCCGAGGTTCAGTAATGGTGAGATGTTGTTATTATTATTATTCTTCTTATTATTATTATTATTATGTTGTGAGTGCGACCGTTTTACGGCCACCATGGAGGTAGCCGCATTCCGACTTCGGGGAATGTTCTGTTGTGATTTTTACATCAATTAATAAACTTTACATCAGCTTCTAGTTCCTGTGTTTTGTTTGTCTATCTGTGGGGGTTTTGTCACTTTTTAACTCAGTCAGTGCCCTAGAGATTTAGTTTTATGTTATACCCCTCTGAAGTCACGGCAGATTTCTCTGCGTGAAATTCGGGCTGCTCTCCCCTGGGGGACAGCGCGTCGCCACAAGAGCAGCGCCACCCATTATTTGTTTTCTTTTCCTGTCTGCAACCGAGATAACGCACCGATCTAGTCTACAGAATGAGAAGACGGCAGGTACGATCTCCGTTTGAAACCGAACTCCCCCCCCCCCCCCCCCCCCCTACCCACTAGACCTTGAGTGGTGGTCAGGGTGCTAGTCTTTAGGATGAGATGATAAGCTGAGGTTCTCTGTGCCAGACGAATATAGTGCATGTGAAAGAACTTGCGGCAAAAAGGATTGTTCTTCCAAATGTCTGTAGAAAAAATCAATGCCTCTCTTGTAGGGAAACAAGCATACACACCGACAAGGACGTGATTTTAATAAATGGGTGGCGCTGCTCTTGAGGTGACGCAGTCTCTCTCTGGGGACAGCAACGCGAATTTCACGCAGAGAAACCTGCCGTGACTGAAAATGATACGATATGCAGGACACTTGCAAAGCTGCTTCTTCATCATCATCTTCTTTTTCTTCTTCTTCTTCTTCTTCATCATCATCTTCTTTTCTTCTTCTTCTTCATCATCATCTTCATCATCATCATCATCATCATCTTCTTCTTCTTCTTCTTCTTCTTCTTCATCA
>CM054146.1:63585819-63588319 GCA_028751875.1 Rapana venosa | reverse complement strand
CAGCTTCCTTGTCTGTTCGTTTGTTTGTTCGTTCGTTTTGTCTTAGTTGATTAAGTTACTGCCTCTGTCTCTCTCTCTTTCTCTCTCTCTCTCTCTCCTCTCTCTCTCTCTCTCTCTCTCTCTTTCTCTCTCTCTTTCTCTCTCTCTCTCTCTCTCTCTCTCTCTCTCTCTCTCTCTCTCTCTCCTCTCTCTCTCTCTCTCTCTCTCCTCTCTTTTCTCTCTCTCTCTCTCTCTCTCTCTGCCCCATCCCTCCTACTTTCCCTCTCCCTCCTCTCTTCCTCTTCCTTCCCTCCTTCCCTCACACAGATTCTTTAATTTTATTTTATTTCTTTTATTATTTTCTTTCGAGGATAATGGAATAAGTACTCATGTCAGGTTTGTTTGGGTTTTTTTTTTTATCATCCATTCCACGTGTGTATACAGCTTTGTAAATAGTATCATCCGTTCCAATCGGCACACAATGGCCTACTCTTCCGAAAAGCGGAACTAAAGGTACAGAATTAGGTCAGGGGTGGCCGGCAGGGATGACTTTTAATAAAGTGTCAGGGATCACAACTATGGCAGCAAAAAATCCCCCTCCCTCCCTCCCTCCCATCCCTCTTCTTTCTTCCTCCCTCCCTCCCTCCCTCCCATCTCTCTCCCTTCCTCCTCCCTTCCCTCCCCTCCCTCTCCCTCCCTCCCTCCCTCCCAGAGGTAGTAGGCCAGTTCAGGTCTGTGTGTACACCTGTGATGACTGTTGGGGAAGCATGCACCTGATCCTCTGGCATGACCCAGTTGTTGTTGTTTTGCTTGTTTTCCTAGCGAGCTTGTGTGAGAGGGAGGGAGGGAGGGAGGGATGTACGGAGGGAGCGAGAGAGGGAGGGAGGGAGGGATGTACGGAGGGAGCGAGAGAAGGGATGGAGGGAGGATGTACGGAGGGAGCGAGAGAGGGAGGGAGGGAGGGATGTACGGAGGGAGCGAGAGAGGGAGGGAGGGAGGGATGTACGGAGGGAGCGAGAGAGGGAGGAGGGAGGGATGTACGGAGGGAGCGAGAGGGGAGGGAGGGAGGGATGTACGGAGGGAGCGAGAGAGGGAGGAGGGAGGATGTACGAGGGAGCGAGAGAGGGGAGGGAGGGAGGGATTACGGAGGGAGCGAAAAGAGGGAGGGAGGGAGGGATGTACGGAGGGAGAGAGAGAGGGAGGGAGGGAGGGAGCATGCAGGTAGGTAGTAGGGGAGGTTGGGTCGAGAGGAGGTGTTTCTGATCTTGGGTACGGGGTACATTTCATGACCTGAACAGGTTTTAGGGGAAGGGTTCAGACGTTTGACGGGGTTTAGCTTTTTGGGTGTGTTACTTTTTTGTGTTGTTTTACTAGTTGGGGTGGAGGGATGGGGTAGGGTTGCTTTTTTATTAAGTGGAATGGTGAGTATGAAAAAACAGACTGTGAAACATACTGTTTTTGAGGGGTTGAAAAATAAAGACCTCTCTTTCCTCTCTCACTCTCCTACTCTAAACTCCTCTCTCTTCTCACTCTCTCTCCTCTCCTCCTCCTCCTTTCTCACTCTCTCTCACACTCTCTCTCACCTCTCTCTCTTTATAAACTCCCTCCACTCTCTTTCACTCTCACTCTCCTCCCCCTCCCCCCCCCCCCCCCCCCCTCCCCTTCCTACCTCTCTTCCTCCATCCCCTCTCACCATGTCCATATCATCACGATCCTATTTTCAGCACCATTAGTACATAATCAGGTCAAGAAGAGATGGCTTTGAATTAAAACGAAATAAAGTGTCAGTGTGAACGTCACTACCCAGGGAGGGATTGCCACCACAGCAAAAACTCCCCACTCCCCACTCCCTCCCCTCCCTCTCTCTCCCTCTCCCTCCCTCCCGAGAGGTAGTAGGCCAGTTCAGGTCTGTGTGTACACCTGTGATGACTGTTGGGAAGCATGCACCTGATCCTCTGGCATGACCCAGTTGTTGTTGTTTTGCTTGTTTTTCTAGCCAGCTGGTGAGAGAGGGAGGGAGGGAGGGATGTACGGAGGGAGCGAGAGAGGGAGGGAGGGAGGGAGCATGCAGGTAGGGTAGTAGGGGAGGTTGGGTCCAGAGGATGGGTGTTCTGATCTTGGGTACGGGGTACATTTCATGACCTGAATGTGGGTTGGTTTTATGGTTTGTGGTTGTTGTTGTTGTTGTGTTGTTTGGGATTTTGGTTTGCTTTTGTTTTTGTTTTTTGGGGGGGGTTTGTTTTTGTTTTGGTTTTGTTTTTGTTGTTGGGTTTTCTTGGTTGTTTGTTTGGGTTTTTTTGGGGGGAGGGGTGTTTGCTTTGGTGTCGGGCATTTTGAAGAGGGGTATTTTGGTTGGGGAGTGGGGGTTGGTGGGGGAGGAAGGGTGTTTATTTTTTTGTTTACTTTTGTTTTGGGGAAAGGGTCTTTAGGGCGTGTTTGCTGGGTGATGTTCTGAACGTGTACTATTTGTTTATGTTGTTTGTGGTCAGAGTGTGGGTGGGGGTGATTGGGAGGTGTATTT
>CM054146.1:63578319-63580819 GCA_028751875.1 Rapana venosa | reverse complement strand
ACCTATCTAACTGCCTACCTATCTAACTGCCTACCTATCTAACTGCCTACCTATCTACTTGCCTCACTATCTACTTGCCTACCTATCTAACTGCCTACCTATCTAACTGCCTACCTATCTAACTGCCTACCTATCTACTTGCCTCACTATCTACTTGCCTACCTATCTACTTGCCTCATTATCTACTTGCCTACCTATCTAATTGCCTCACGATCTAACTGCCTACCTATCTACTTGCCTTGCTATCTACTTGCCTACCTATCTACTTGCCTTGCTATCTACTTGCCTACCTATCTACTTGCCTTGCTATCTACTTGCCTACCTATCTACTTGCCTCACTAACTGCCTACCTATCTACTTGCCTTGCTATCTACTTGCCTACCTATCTACTTGCCTTGCTATCTACTTGCCTACCTATCTACTTGCCTCACTATCTAGATGCCTACCTATCTAACTGCTTACCTATCTACTTGCTTCACTATCTAATTGCCTACCTATCTACTTGCCTCACTATCTAACTGCCTACCTATCTACTTGCCTCTATATCTACCTGCCTACCTATCTACTTGCCTCGCTATCTACTTGCTTCACTACCTAACTGCCTACCTATCTAACTGCCTCACTAACTAACTTCATACCTACCTACTTGCCTACCTATCTAGTTACCTACTTACTTCTCTTCCTGCTTACCTTCCTCCTTACTTATCTATTGCTTCCTTACCTACCTACTACTGTACTTGCCTTCTATCTACTTATAGACCTGATTTTGTGTGTACTTACTGATTTGCCTACCTACCTACCCACTTACCTACCGAACTTCCTACCTATCTACCTACCTTCCTTCCTACCTACCTACCTACCCACGTACCTACCGAACTTCCTACCTATCTACCTTCCTTCCTACCTACCTACCTTCCTTCCTACCTACCTACCTACCCACGTACCTACTGAACTTCCTACCTATCTACCTACCTTCCTTCCTTCCTACCTACCTACCTACCTAACTTCTTACCTACCTAACTTCCTACCTATCTTTCTACCAACTTACCTATGTGTAATAGAAGAGAGAGGGGGGGAGACAGACAGACAGACAGACAGGCAGGCAGACAGACAATCAGACAAACAGACAGACAGAGATAAAGACATAATTATACAGAGAGACAAACAGACAGACAGAGACAGCAACAGAGACAGAGAGACACATAGAAACAGAGACAGACAGAGACATGGCGACAGAGAGACAGACAGACAGACAGACACACACACAGACAGACAGAGACACATAGAAACAGAGACAGACAGAGACATGGCGACAGAGAGACAGACAGACAGACAGACACAGACACATAGAAACAGAGACAGACAGACAGACAGAGACACATAGAAACAGAGACAGACACACAGACACACAGACATAGACACATAGAAACAGAGACAGACAAACACAGACAGACAGACATAGACACATAGAAACAGAGACAGACACACATAGAAACAAAGACAGACAGACACACTTAGAAACAGACAGACAGACAGACATAGACACATAGAAACAGAGACAGTCAAACACAGACAGAGAGTCAGACAGACAGATAGACAGACAGAGGGGGGTTATGGGGGATGGAGGAAAGCTAGTGCAAAAGAACTTTTCGAATCTTTTTTCCATCTCAAAGAGTGGGTTTGTGTGAACTTTTAGAAACATCACGCTATCTTCGCGCGCAGGTGTGCATGAGTATGTGTGTGCGTGTATATGTATATGTGGTAATTTGTATTTTCAATGTATTACCTTATCGATTTTCCTTTTTTTAATGGTTTAATTTTATGGTAAATGATGCAATAATGTAGTATTTTAGTATAATCATTAAGAAATTTGTTCTTGGATAGATGGCTTGATGAAAAAAAGCAAATGCATTGCTTATTCAATGTACCATCTGGAAATAAAATTTTGACTTGACTTGACTTGACTATCTTAAAGTGCAGTTAAGGTGCCCACACACTCTCGTCATTTACGTCTGCCGTACAGTAAGGAGAAAGATGACTTGATAAATCCTACACTGCTACCTAAACTCAGGCAATTAAATGATAGTGGGTCATCCGTGTGCAAGCTTGCACGATTTTTGGTTGGGGGGGGGGGGGGAGGTTGTTGTTTTTCTTTCGTTAGCTAGAGCTCCGAGGTTCACTAATGGTGAGGTCACAGTTTACGTAGGCGACCGGGGTTTTTTGCCTTCCAATTAGGTAGCCGAACTCCGACTTCGGGAATGAAGGTGTTCTATTTTTAGCCTTTCATTTGGTGGGAGGTGGGGGGGGATTCGAAGGGGTGCTAGAAAGAAGAAAGAAAATGTGCTTTGGTTGCCTTTTTTTCATCTGGGGGCTTATTTTGGTGAGAGGGTGGGGGGAGGGCTTCTTTTTAGATTGTGTAATGAAACAGTTGCTCAATACACTTGTAGAAGCCCATGCTCTCCTGTTTCGTGTCAATGTTTTAATGAAAAAGAATACCTCC
>CM054146.1:63573319-63575819 GCA_028751875.1 Rapana venosa | reverse complement strand
TCTTTTTCCTTGTCTTGTCTTTTACCTTCATCCGCTTGAGAAGGTGCTGAACGTGAGCCATTAAGCCAGGTTAAAGGGAAGGAGGGGGGGGGGGTGAGGAAAAAGAGGGATAGAGAGAGGGATGAAAAGATGCTGAGGTAGGTGAGATGGGTTTGGTGATGTCACTCACGCGCGTAGCCCAATGCAAGTCAAGTCAAAGTTTCATTTCCAGATGGTACATTGAATAAGCAATGCTTTTGCTTTTTTAGACTTTCACCAGCGGTTTATAGTCTCATCCGAAGTACTTTTGGGGAGAGTGGAGTTGGCACTGATGTTAACTCCAGGAGAAAATATCCCCTTGAACGGGAATCGAACCAGGGTCGTCAGATTGCGAGCGCAATGTTCTCTCTCTCTCTCTCTCTCTCTCTCTCTCTCTCTCTCTCTCTCTCTCTCTCTCTCTCTCTCTCTCTCTCTCTCTCTCTCCCTGTGTGTGTGTGAATTAGTGCGCGTGCTTATTTGTGCTGTATGCATATGATTGCCGTGAACATTATGTAAGCATGTTCGTGCATGCATGCATCCATGCGTACGTTCGTACGGATGTGTAGGCTCGTTTGCAGTATATGTACGTGAATGAATGCATGAAGGTGTGCGTGTGTGCATAGCGGTGCTTGCATGTGTCCGAACGAGTACACGTGTACATTGTGTGTGCATGCGTGCGTGCGTGCCTATGTCCGTGTGTGTGTTTGTGTGTGTGTGTCTATGTCTGCGTCTGTGTTTCTGTGTGTAAAAGGGGTGAGGAATGGTGTGTGAGTGCGTATAAATGTCTGTGTGTCTGTGTGTGTATTTGTGTGTCTGTCTGTCTGTTTGTCTGCTTGTCTCTGTCTGTGTCTTTCTGTCTGTCTGCGAACGCACGCAGAACATCTTGCGCATACGTTAAATCCTGTTCCGCTTTTCGTAAGATAGGCCATTGTGTGCCAGTGGGAACAGTTGACAGAATTTACAAAAATCGCATACACACGGGGACTGGATGTAAAGTAGCACATAAGTGCTTATTCCATTATCCTCGGTATAAAAAGAATAAAATCAAAGTAAAAAATATCTCTATCTGTCTCTCTACCCACCAATCCACCCTTCACACGCACGCTCTCGCAATCTCACCTCCAATTATGCATATTTTATTTATTTATGTTAATTTTATGTATTAATTTTATCCTTTTATTTCGAGGATGATTGAATAAGCACTCGTGTGGGTTTCTTTATTTTTTTAACATCCAGTCCCTGTGTGTATGCACTTTTCTAAATTTTCTCATCCGTCCCCACCGGCACATAATGGCAAAGGTAAAGGTAAAGGAGTCCCATAACCTATAAGGTCGTAGGGGAGCGAGGCGTCAGAGACCTCACTTCTCTAGGGCCAGCATATTGAGGGCGGCGCCCATCTCCTCTCCCTCGCTGCTTTACCTTCCCTGACCCTAAAGAGGGCGGGTACCCATTTACAGCTGGGTGAACTGGGGGAACTGTACTGAAGCCCAGGCGCGCAAACGGTCACCCATCCAACTGGTAACCACGCTCGACGCTGCTTAACTTGGCTGGGGGAAAGCGAGTGCTCCGACCACTGAGCCCCGTCCCCCATAATGGCATACTCCTCCGAAAAGCGGAACAGGTTTTAACGTGTGCGCAAGATGTTCTGCGTGCGTTAACACACGGGACCTCGGTTTATAGTCTCACCCAAAGGACTTACGGGGTTAGTAGAATCGGCACTGATGTTAACTCCAGAGGAAAAATTCTCTAGAACGAGATTCGAACCCGGGTCAGCAGATCCCTAGCGCAACGCGCATCACTCTAACCACCAGGCTTCACACATCTATGCATGCATGCATGCAGCGTGGATACGTGCACATTTGCTGGCGCAGGTGCTTCTAGATGCTTGTCTGAGGTAAATAAGGAGTTGGCAGTGTGGTGGAAATGATAACATTTTAACAGCAAATTGGAACCACGCTCAACATAAACTGTACGAAAATACACAGAGGAGACTTAACAAGCAGCCATTCCCCACCTCCCACTAACGGTTATGGGGAGGGGGGGGGGGGGGGGGGCAGGAGGGGGGTGCTAGCTAACTGATACAGTATGGATGCAAGAGGTTGGGGAGGGGGAGGGAGGTAGGGAAGGAGGGAGGGAGGGGCGGTGGAGGTAGGGGGGATGGAAGTGAACTGAAAGGTATAAACCATCCAATTAAAACAGACACGATGAAAATTGCTGAAAGGACGAAAACTGTCAAGTATATAAAAAAAAAATTTAGAGAGAGAGATTTTGGAGAAGAAAAGGATGCGTTTCTTTGCTGTTTGATGGGTTGTGTGTGTGTTTGTGTAATGTGTGTATGTGTTTGTGTGTGTTTGTGTAATGTGTGTATGTGTTTGTGTGTGTGTGTTTGTGTACTGTGTGTAGTGTGTGTATGTAGTGTGTGTGTGTTTGTGTAATGTGTGTATGTGTTTGTGTGTGTGTGTTTGTGTACTGTGTGTAGTGT
>CM054146.1:63555819-63563319 GCA_028751875.1 Rapana venosa | reverse complement strand
AGACCTCAACTTCTCTAGGGGCCAGCATGTTGAGGGCGGCGCCCATCTCCTCTCCCTCATTGCTTTACCTTCCTTGACCCAGGTACCCATTTACAGCTGGGTGAACTGGGGGACTGTACTTAAGACAAGGTGGCGCAAACGGTCACCTATCCAAGTGGTAACCACGCTCGACGCTGCTTAACTTGGCTGGGTGAAAGCGAGTGCTCTGACCACTGAGCTATCCGGTCAAGTTTGGATACAGTTCTGAATTTTTCTTTTTTTTTAAAATTTTGGTTGTACTCTTTATACTCCACCAACATTGAGGAGAAACCGGCCTGCAGAATTGCCAGAGCCATTACAGCCTTTGCCAGCCTGAAGCACAAAGTCTTGGAATGATGAGGACTGAGCCTTGACACCAAGCGCATTTTTCAAACAGTTTTTATCATGTAGTCTTTCTGGCACAATTGGCCTATTGTTCTAAAAAGCATAACAGGTTTTAACGTGTGTACAAGATGTTCTGCATGCGCTCACACATAGGGCCTAGGTTTTTATAATCTCATCTGAAAGACTTAAGAGGGGGGACTGGAGTCAGTACTCATGTTAACTCTAGGGGGAAAAAATCCTCTTGATCAGGCGTCTCCTTGGTGGTAGCTCGAACCCAGGCTTGGTCCAGTATCATCAAATCGTTAGCACAATGTTTTAACCACTTGGCAATCTCGCCCCCCTGTTTCTATTTTACAGATTCCAAACTAGTCAGTTGTTACTTGTTGTAAGGATGGTGAAGCACAGATTATTGATGTGAACGTTGTGGCCAAAGTGAAGCTGATTATTTATACTTGCTTGTGTCTATAAAGGGTAGGGGGAGGTTGTTTGGTTTGTTGGGGGGGGGGGGGGGGGGTTCTGCTTGCTGTGTAAGGTTTGGGGTTGTTTTTTTCTGTCTTTTTTGGCATTGTTGTGTTTACTGAACCGTGAGTTGAATGCTCGTCTTGGCACTCGGCTAGTAAAATGCTAATGCCAGTTTTAAAATGAAGAAAGAAAGAACGAAGAAAGAAAATTGATATTCTCTCTGTATCTCTGTCTCTCTGTTACATACACACACACGAATGTATATCATGCATGTGCATGCAAACACACACACACACACACACACACACACACACACATATGGAGAAAGGGGACACCCTCCCCCCCCCCCCCCCCACACACACACACACAAATATACAACACACACAACACACACACATACACACACACGCACACACAACACACACGCACGCACGCATGCTCGCGCATACGCACACACACACACACACAACACACACACACACACACACATACACACCGACTGATTCAGGCTTTAACAACCCTCATCTATAAGTGTCAACAGATCCAACGACCCCCATCATTACACAAGCACCTGGGACTTTCCCCAGCCACCAAGGTGGCATGTCAAGGTGTCGACACATGAACAAGATCTCGCCTCTACCCCCCCCCCCCCCCACCTACCACCACCCACCCCATCACCCCATCACCCTCCCCTCCCCTCCTCCACCCTCCCACTTCTCCTCTCATCACCCTCATTCCTCCCCCCCCCTCCCCTTCCAACCACCTCCCTCCCCACTTCTCCTGAAACGGTTTCAACTTGGCCCGGTCCCTGTACTTTAGCACGTGCCAGAGGTACCAGCTGTAAGCGAGGGTAACGCCAGCCTGGCTGCCTCCAGCTGCAGGGACGAGGGGAATACCTGATACCCCAGCGATCCATGACATCCTCCTTCCTGCCACACACAGCTAGTAGCATGACTGCACTCTCCCCCACCCCTCCCTCACCCCCCACCCCCCTCCCCTTAGGGTCATTTGGCTTGTTCACACTTTGTGGGTACCACCCTGTAGGCTTCTTCTTCGTCTTCTTCTTTGCATTCTTCTCCATCATCATCATCATCATCATCATCATCATCATCATCTTCATCATCTTCATCATCATCATCACCATTATTATCATCATCATTATCTTCTTCTTCTTCTTCTTCTTCTTCTTCTTCGTCTTCTTCTTCCTCCTCTTCTTTTTCTTCTTCTTTGCATTCTTCCTCTTCTTTGTGTTTTTCCTCTTTGCATTCTTCTTCTTCTTCTTTGTATTCTTCTTCTTTGCACTCTTCTTCTTCTCCTTCATTATCATCATCGTCGTCGTCGTCATCTTTTTCTTCTTCTTCTTTGTATTCTTTTTCTCTTTGCATTCTTCTTCTTCTTCTTTGCATTCTTCTTCTTTGCTTCTTCTTCTTCTTTGCATTCTTCTTCTCCTCCTTCCTTGCATTCTTCTTCTGCTCCTTCCTTGCATTCTTCTTCTTGCTCCTTCCTTGCATTCTTCTTCTCCTCTTCCTTGCATTCTTCTTCTCTCCTTCCTTGCATTCTTCTTCTCTTCTTTGCATTCTTCTTCTTTGCATTCTTCTTCTTTGCATTCTTCTTCTTTCTTATCTCTCTCGTCTCATCTCTTCTTCCTTCATTCTTCTCTCTTCATTTCTTCTTCATTCTCTTCTTCTCTCTCATTCTTCTTCATTCTTCTCTGCATTTTCTTCATTCTTCTTGCATCTCTTCTCTCTTGCATCCTTCTTCATTCTCTTCTTCTATGCAGTTCTTCCTATTCGCAATTCTTATTCTTCATTCATCATCATCATCATCATCGTCATCTTCATCATCTTCTTCTTTATCGTCATCATCGCCATCATTGTCAAACACTTTTGCATCAACTACTGTTGTCTGTAATATGAACAAACATGCGCTGTGCTGCTGTTAAAAGCAAGTGACAAGTCAGACCCAGCACATCCTACTTTGGTGTGGGAAGGAATCCTTATCTGTGAAGTCTTTCTGCGGGGAAAAGCCAGAGAACAGCCCCAGAAGGCAGGAAGAGGGAGGTGACAGGAAGAACCAGGAACAAGGCAGAAACAAAAGAGAGACATGCGAAGGAGGGAATTCCTGGCAGACAATTTCCAGAAGGTGGGGATGCTATTTATACTGACCAACCACTGGCATCCCTACAGAGGAATGTAGAATGTTTGAGGTGGCAGACCCAGCTGAATTAATGTCTTTAAAGACAAATCACTTTGTTTTAGACATTTCGCATCAGGCTGGGTAAATTTCGGAAATAAGACATTATTTATTGGTGTGTCGTATCTTTTAGGCGGTATTTGGAAACATGCTTTTTTTTATAATCTATTCCACGTCAAAGAAGGGAGGTGTTCATTGTTTCAGTCCATACAACCAACATGGCGGCTCTCGTTTTCACACCAACGCTTGTCTAGTGTTTACAGTTCTGTCATGATTCCCCAGTTTGCATAAGATTGTAAAAGTATGTACATAAGAGTAATTAATTACTTTTTGTACATCAAAGTTTGGATAACCTAAGTGGGGGTGGGGGTGTTGTTGTAATTGATCATGGTATGGATTTTTGTTTGATTTAACTTGTTCCAATATCCAAGACAAATCCCAGAGTGATAAAAGAAACAAAACCCTGTTATGACAACAACTTGTTCTTTGGTATTTTGGTCTGGTGTCTAAAAGTATGTTTTTCTTATCTTTGCTTGTTTACAGGCAATTACTTGTGGTTATGTTTATGGTGTGATGGGAGGCGGACATTGGCGTGTGAAACAGATGAACATTTTAAATCACACATCAAGGGAATAAGTGTTGCCAGTTGGGTTCAACTATTTACTTTTTTTCCAGTTTAAGTATCATAACTTTGTCAGACCACTACAATGATTGTAACAACATTATCCTGACAATGCCCATGGCTCAACAAATCAGTTGTTTGTTTGTTTTAATATTAGAGGTACTACTGATGCCGAAAAAACACACATGAAGATCCTGTTGAATCTTTCCCTGAAGTCATAAAGCAGCTACCTGAATGATGGGCAAGAACGGCTGTGGACACGAAAATATCCCCATTGGTGAACTCATAGCTCTAGACAAGAACTTGGTAGGGAGGAAGTTGAATCTTGTCCAATTTTATAGTGACAAAACATCATTTTGTTGTTCCAAGCCAGTATCTGGACCCCCCCCCCCCTCCCCCACCCCCCGGCCTTCCCCACTCCCCTTCATTCATTACAGCTCTGCTCAAAACGTCTACAATGTCAGGACATTTTCTCTGCAATGTTATTGCTTTCCTTTAGCAGCATTCCTTTGTGAGTTTCAGCCAGAAACTGTCCATTGTTTGAACGTAATCGAATGGAATACACGTGCCACAAATCCCATAATGATTCGGGGACAAATAAATTGTCAGCAAAAGCGTCAGCCAATCCCCCACAAAGTCCCCCAACCTGATGTCTGTCGCAAGCTTGCTGGGGATTATTCACCTCAGGGGGATTACAACCTCTTAGAAACCCCAGCCCTATCAAGTGAAGGGATTTTAATGAAAATGCGTCTGCAAAGGTAACACCCCCACCCCCATCCCCACCCCCACCCCCTTTCACCCTCAGGAGAGGGAAAAGAATGGGAGGAAGAGGGGGGGGGGGGGGGTCTTGTCTGACCTCATTATACCTTAGAAAGACAAACGCGAGAGAAAGAAGACTGGGGTGTTTGCCAACAATGAAAGCTAAAAATCGAAAAGCTTGGGGGAAGGGCAGACAGGGACAGACAGGCCTGTGGTTAGTGAGATCCTGAAGGATCTGGTGTGGAGCCCTGCTGAAGGATCCGGTGTGGAGCCTTGCTGAAGGGTTTATGAGTCGCTTTCAGGTCACTGGGGCGTGCGTCCCCAGGTCACTGTGTCTCAGATTGTGTCAGCAGCGTTTATGGACAGGAAAACTGTCTTTCGGGTTGATGTTTGTCTTGCTTTGTTGACTTGCTCTGTAGGGATTTTTTGTCTCCTTGGTTTTTTAATGTCTGTTCACGACCCTGTGATTTAGACTAGCAAACGTTTAGAGGAAAACTATTGATGAAAGGAAACTGGGAGTGTGCAGGGTTATAGGAAAGACTACAGTCATCTTCCCCCACTGTTGATTGTTATTATCATGACTTCAACATTCATGTTCAACACTGCCGAGGAGGTTCGTGTAATATACTTTGAACGTCCTCATATTTTGACCTCCCATCATTTTCCTTCCTTGTATACAGTTCTTTAAGGAAGGAGGGAGAGGGGGGGGGCTGTCAGTGTAAATAGCATCCCCACCTTATAGAAATTCTGTGCTACGAATGTCTTCATTTCTATCATTCAATATCTGGTCTATTCTCCTGCCTTTTTCCCCAGAAAGACTTAAAGATAACAATTCTCCTTGTGCCGAAGTCGGATGCGCTGGGCCTGACTTGTCAGGCGCTTAACGGCAGCGTGACGCATTTTCGCTCATGTAACAGACAATAGTTGCTGACTGAGCGTTCGACGAAGAAGAAGAAGCAGACAATCAAAAAGTATAGGAAGAGAATTTTAATTTTTCTTTGTGACTTTCTTTCGGAGATAATGGAATAAGCATTCATATGCTTTTTTTTACATTCAGTCCCTGTGTGTATGCATTTTGGTAAATTGTGTCGTCCATTCCCAACGATACACAATGGCCTACTCTTCCAAAGAGCGGAACGGATTTTAACGTGTGCGCAAAATGTGCTTGCGTTCGCACACGGGATCTCGGTTTAGAGTCTCATCCGAAGGACTTTTGGGGGGAGTGGAGTCGGCACTGATGTTAACTCCAGAAGGAAAAATCTTCTTGAACGAGATTCGAACCCGGGTCAGCAGATCACGAGCGCAATGCGCATCACTCTAACCACCAGGCTATCCAGCCCCGCAGCATATGATCCCTGCTTGTAGGGATACAAACAGGGATATACAACAAAGCTGCTATCTCAGGGACTCTGCTTCCCAAGAACAACAGCGTCAGCAAACTGTGAAATCATGTGTGTGGATAAGGACAGAGCGGCATTGCTGTGTGATGTGGGGGATTCAGGCCAGGCTGTCAGCCAGGCCCCCTGGCAGTGCAGTCATCCGTCCTCCTTTGTTTTGTGACTTGTGACCCATGGTTGGGTCTTCATGTTAGTCCTCTTGGCTGTTTGGCTCATGTCTGTGTGGCTGTGGGTCTGGTCTGATTTGTTCGCTTTCAAGGATTCTGCCGCTATATAAATTCTATATGCTATCATTATTATTACTATTATCATTATTATTGTTGTTGTTGTTGTTGTTGTTGTTGTTGTTGTTGTTGTTGTTGTTGTGTTGTTGTTGTTGTTGTTTTATTTATTATTATTTTATTATTATTTTATTATTATTATTATTATTATTATTATTTATTATTATTTATTATTATTATTATTATTACTATTATTATTATTATTATTATTAACATTATTATTATTGTTATTGTTATTGTTGTTGTTGTTCTTCTTCTTCTTCTTCTTCTTCTTATTATTATTATTATTATTATTATTATTATTATTATTAACATTATTATTATTGTTATTGTTGTTGTTGTTGATGGTGTTATTATACCTCCATGTTTCTGTCTGTCCCTCTGTCTTCACGTCGTTTTGTCAGACTCTACTTTTGCCTGTAAGTCTGTTTTTTCTGTGTGTCCCTGCTGTATGTGTATGTGTGTCTGTGTGTCTGTGTTTCTGTCTATCTGCCTGTCCTTCTTGAAAATTTTTTTCATTATGTTTCTCTGTTTCAGTCTTTGAGAATCTGCGCCTGTGTCAGCATTTCTGTCTGTATGCTTGTTCTGTGTTTCTGCAATGATTCACATCTAAATGGGGACGGGAAAGCCTGGTGGTTAGAGTGATGCGCATTGCGCTCGTGATCTGCTGACCCGGGTTCGAATCTCGTTCAAGGGGATATTTTCCTCTGGAGTTAACATCAGTGCAGACTCCACTACCCCCAAAAGTCCTTCGGATGAGACTATAAACCGAGGTTCTGAGTGCAAACGCACGCAGAACATCTTTCGCACACGAGAAAACCAGTTCCGCTTTTCAGAAGAGTAGGCCATTGTGTGCCGGTGAGAACGAATGACAAAATTTACAAAACGGCATACACACGGGGACTGAATGTAAAAAAAGCACATGTGTGCTTATTCCATTATCCTTGAAATAAAAGAATAGATGAAATAATTTTAAATGCTCTGTCTGCATGTCTGTGTGGCTTGTCTGCGTGTCTGTGTGTATGCATGTCTTGTCTTCTGTGCCTCTGTGCGTTGGGTTGGATTTGATTTAAGTGTTCTCTGTTGGCATGTCTGTCTGTCTGTCTGTCTGTCTGTCTGTCTGTGCATCAGCATATCTGTCTGTCTGTCTGTCTGTGCATCAGCATATCTGTCTGTCTTCTGTCTGCATGTTTGTATGTCTGCGTCTCTCTCCCTCTCTCTCTCTCTCTCTCTCTCTCTCTCTCTCTCTCTCTCTCTCTCTCTCTCCCCTCTCTCTCTCTCTCTCTCTCTCTCTTCTCTCTCTCTCTCTCTCTCTCTCTCTCTTTTCTCTCTCCATGTAAATTTTTGTGTTCCTTTAATCAATTTCTATGTCTCAGAGTAAATAAGGTTTTAGGATGGATCTGTGGTCTAGAGGTAACGCACC
>CM054146.1:63538319-63550819 GCA_028751875.1 Rapana venosa | reverse complement strand
ACCACCACATCACACCAACATCACCACCAACATCACCACCACACATCACCACCAACATCACCACCACACATCACCACCAGACATCACCACCACACATCACCACCAACATCACCCACAACATCACCACCACACATCACCACCACACATCACCACCACACCCACATCACCACCAGACATCACCACCACACATCACCACCAGACATCACCACCAGACATCACCACCACACATCACCACCACACATCACCACCAGACATCACCACCAGACATCACCACCACACATCACCACCAACATCACCACCAGACATCACCACCAGACATCACCACACACACATCACACCCACACCAGACATCACCACCAGACATCCCACCAGACATCACCCACCAGACCACATCATCACCACCAGACATCACCACCAGACATCACCACCAGACATCACCCACCACCAGACATCACCACCACACATCACCACCACCACAACATCACCAACTCCACCACATCACCACCAACATCACCACCAGACATCACCCCAGACATCACCACCAGACATCACCACCACACATCACCACCAGACATCACCACCACACATCACCACCACACATCACCACCAGACATCACCACCACACATCACCACCAGACACATCACCACCCAGACATCACCACCACACATCACCCACCAACATCACCACCAACACCCCACACATCACCACCAACATCACCCCACACATCACCACCAAACATCACCACCAGACATCACCACCACACTCACCACCACCAACATCACCACCAACATCACCACCAGACATCACCACCACACACACCACCACATCACCACCAGACATCCACCAGACATCACCACCAGACATCACCACCAGACATCACCACCACACATCACCACCAACATCACCACCAGCACCACACCACCAACATCACCACCACACATCACCACCACACATCACCACCAACATCACCACACATCACCACCAGACATCACCACCACACATCACCACCAGACATCACCACCACACATCACCACCAGACATCACCACCGACACATCACCACCACACAGACTCACCACCAACACACACCAACATCACCACCAGACATCACCACCAACATCACCACCAGACATCACCACCAGACATCACCACCAACATCACCACCAGACATCACCACAGACATCACCACCAACATCCCACCACACATCACCACCAGACATCACCAAACATCACCACCACAATCACCACCACACATCACACCAACACCACATACACCACCAGACATCACCACCAGACATCACCACCAACATCACCACCACACATCACCACCAAATCACCAGACATCACCACACACATCACCACCACACATCACCACCAGACATACACCACACACCACAACATCACCACCAAATCACAGACATACCCCCCATCCCACCAGACATCACCACCAGACATCACCACCAACATCACCACCAGACATCACCACCAGACATCACCACCAACATCACCACCACACATCCACCACCATCACATCACCACCAGACATCACCACCACACATCACCACCACACATCACCACCAGACATCACCACCAACATCACCACCAACATCACCACCAAGATCAGCCACCACAACACACACATCACCACCAACATCACCACCAGACATCACACCAGAATCACCACCAACATCCCACCAACATCACCACCAACATCACCACCAACATCACCACCAGACATCACCACAAGACATCACCACCAGACATACACCACATCACACAAGAACACACCACACATCAACCACCATCACAACACAATCACCACCAGACATCACCACAACATCACCACCAACATCACCACCAACATCACCACAGACATCACCAACTCAGACATCACCACCACACATCACACGACTCACACCAGACATCACCACCAGACATCACATCCAACATCACCACCAGACATCCACCACACATCACCACCAACTCACCCCAACATCACCACCAACATCACAGACTCACCACAACATCACCACCAGACATCACCACCAGACATCCACCACACATCACCACAACATCACCCCAGACATCACACCACACATCACACCAACATCACCACAGACATCACCACCAGACATCACCACCAACCATCACCACCAACATACCAGACATCACTCACGACATCACCACCAAATCACCACCGAATCACACGACACACACATACATCACCACCAGACATCACAACCAGACATCACACAACATACAAGAACACACCACAACACCACCAGAATCACCACCAATCATCACACCATACATCACCACCAGATCAACTCACACCACACATCACCAGCAATCATCACACCAACATCACCACCAGACATCACCACCAACAATCACCATACCAAGACAACCACCAGAAAACGCAACAATCACAGACATCACATACACCAGACATCAACCAAATCACACCACACATACATCACCAACATCAACCAGAGCATCACAAGGACAATACGAAACAGAAGCATCACCACACTATAGTACGAAAACATCACCAAAATCACACAAACAACACCAGAATCACAAATAATCATACACAGACAATATACACACCAATCACACACACATCAACCACAACACACCAAGTATCACACCAAATCAACAACCGACACACCATCATTAGACAACATCCATCACCTGCCAAAAAGTAACACACAGTCACGCAAGAAATACATAGAAAAGACACAACAAAAAATCAACCAAAAACATATAGAGAGAGAGAGAGAGAGAGAGAGAGAGAGAGAGAGAGAGAATTTCCAGGTTGTGTGATCATCTAGATAAATGGCATGTAACAAAATCACCCACACAAACCTCTCTCACCTTAAGATACAGCTATCAATGATAAACAAGCTAAGATGTAGTTTACAAAGAACATCCGCATACAAAAATGTCTAACAATTAAGACAAAACAATTTAACAATTCCAATTGAGTAAAATACATACTTGCATATAGAAAATAAAAATGCATGATTTAGAACGATAACAGTCAAGGAAATGCCCAAATTTCATAACAACAGAATTACTAAAGAAGAATGGAGGGGAGGGAGAGGGGTGGGGAGAGCGACAGACAGATAAGCAGAGCCAGAGAGTACATTTTTTAATGTTATGATTATCTGGATAATATGTTATCTTTGACAACACCTACACAGGCAATCTCATCATAAAATATTGCTACCATAGTACATAGTAAAAATGATATCAATAAAACAAAATATAACATACAAGGGACATATATAAAGTCTATCAAAATTTACATCAAAACAGTCTAACGTTGTAGGCTCTTTATTTATGACAAAGAAAACTTCTATCAAGAAACAGTCTAACGTAGTAGGCTATTTATGACAATGAAAAAATGATAGCGTCAAATTAGTACGTAATAAACACAAAATTACACAACTTAACATAGTTACTAAATAATTCTTACTGATAATTCTTTTTAAATAGTTATCAACCAATAGTATACATTTCAAAGCCATAACACAATGGTTAGTTCATTGATTATATGATCAAGGTGGCATACTGTGACCATTCCTTGAACAGAAATTTACTGGCGTACATGTGGCAAGAGAACTGTTGTGTTAGCATATCAGTTAGTACTTTTGAGGTGGGTATAGACAGAGACAGCCAGACAGAGAGACAAAGAGAGAGAGGGAGACGACCAGACAGATACAAACAGAGATATAGACAGACATATAGACAGGCAGACGGATAATAATAATAATAATAATAATAATAATAATAATAATATAATAATAATAATAATAATAATAATAATAATAATAATAATAATAATAATAATAATGTATGGAATTTATATAGCGCTGAATCTTGTAAAGCAACAAATCAAAGCGCTCAGATTTCATTTCATACCACTTTAAGTCACGGCAGATTTCTCTCCGTGAAATTCGGGCTGCTCTCCCCGGGGAGAGCGGGAGAGCGCGTCGCCATAAGCGCAGCGCCACCCTTTTTTTTTCTTTTTTTCTTTTTCATGTCTGCAAATGTATTTGTTTCCCTATCAGAGTGGTTTTTTTCTAAGAATTTTGCCAGGGACAACTCTCTTGTTGCCGTGGGTTCTTTTACGTGCGCTAAATAATTACGTGTAACACACGGGACCTCGGTTTATCGTCTCATCCGAAAGACTAGCGCCCAGACCACCACTCATGGTCTAATGGATGGGGGAAAAGTTTCCGGTCCAAACGGGGTACGAACCGCCGCACACTTCAGACCCGGACTTTTCGCTTTCTAGACAGGCACGTTACCTCTAGACCACCGATCCACATGAAGACAGGCCGAGAGAGAGACAGATAGACAGAGACAGCCAGACAGAGAGAGAGAGAGAGAGAGAGAGAGAGAGAGAGAGAGAGAGAGAGAGAGAGAGAGAGAGAGAGAGATAGAGAGAGAAAGGGTGTTACGTCGTTAAGTGGTGGTTGTCGTAAAGTGGTACAGGCTTAACAGAGAGAAGAGCTCCTTCCCTGGTCTGGACATGTCCTGTGGAAACTTCCTGTGGAAACTTTCCTTCTCCCTTCCTTCACCAGGTGGGCTGCCAATACACGAGACTGCAACATCGCCAGACACACAATAATTCCACATCTGACAGTTGCTTTGTGTTTGTTAGCGTGCCAAAGGTTAAAAAAACAAGTTTTCCCCAGGGAAAGTTAGGGAGTGCTCGTTTGAGCGCTTGGATTTGTTGCTGATTTAGCACTATATAAATTCCATACATTATTATTTATTATTTTTGTTTTTACGTTCGCCTCTCGACAAAGTTTTGTTTGTATATCTTTTTATTGCCAGTATTTCTAAATCTTTTTATTGCGAGTTGTTGTTGTTTTTGGGGGGAGTCCTGTTTCTATGTGTGTTGATATAAACACGATGTGCTAAACAGTTAGATAAAAATACATAGATAATGGGATTTTTTAAAATCTGGCCCAGGCCAAAAGCTGTGTCAGTTATTGATGTCAGCTAACTGCCAAAGCCTAAATTAAAATGTTGTTCTGTTGTCAAATGCTGTGTTGAGGTTTTGCCTTCAGCCATGACCAGCTCTTAACACAACAACCTGCTGCACTCTTCTTTGTTAAAGGAGAAAAATGCTCTGAAGTCGGTGTGTGGCTGCCTCTATGGCGAGGCAAACTTCTCATCCGGTGTGTACTTCCTATCTCACAGTGATTCCCAGGTGGGATGAGTGAGTTAGAGTGTGGCATGTTCTGGGTGACCCCCAGGGTGTAAAGCTGGGGAACGCACAACAACAACAACATCATCATCATCATCATCATCATCATCATCATCATCATCATCATCATCATGAGGAGGAGGAGGAGGAGGAGGAGGAGGAGCAGCAGCAGCAGCAGCAGAAGAAGAAGAAGAAGAAGAAGAAGAAGAAGAAGAAGAAGAAGAAGAAGAAGAAGAAGAAACAACAACAACAACAACAAACAACAACAACAACAACAACAACAAGAAAAAGAAGAAGAAAAAATGTTCTGTTACGTTTGGATCAGTTTTGCGAAGTTGAACGTGTTATTCCAGTTAGTGACAAGAATACACTTAACGACATCATTGACTGGAGGAAAGGAAATAGTCGGAGCGGGGTTAGGGTTGGGGGTAAAGGGGGGGGGGGGGGGGGGGGACGGGGGAGGGGAAGGAGTTGGAAGCATTCTGAGGAATTTCCTGTCAAAGAATGAGGCTTCAAGATTTGTGAATGACGAAAGCAGACTGCCAGGAGTTTTGCACCTTGTCATTTTTGGACTGGAACCAGCCCGTTCATTTTTCAGGAAGGTTTTTTTTTTTTTTTTTGACAGTTAAGTATTTTTTTTTTTTTTGCCTTTTGTCTTGAGGTGTATGAATGAAATCAGACTAAAATCAAATCTCCAGGCGCGTGTATGCACGCACGCTCACCCACTCAAATCAAAATAGGATAAATACACTTTGATTTCCACACACACACACACACACACACACACACACACACACACACACAAAAGGGTTCTGTTTTTACTTTTCTCTCTTCTTTTTGTTCGTGTTCTTGGCTACAACTCTTGAAGGTTTTCTAACGGTGCGAAAGATACAGCATAACTATGGGATCGGGGTTTGTTTGGGTTTTGCTGCTGTTGTTGTTGTTGTTGTTGTTGTTGTTGTTGTTGTTGTTGTTGTTGTTGTTGTTGTTGTTGTTGTTGTTGTTGTGCCCTTGATGAAGATAGCCGCATTCCGACTTCAGGGATGATGTCTAAATACGTCACTAGTGCGCATGCGTTGGGGGGTTTTTTGTTTGGTTTTTTAAAATTTTATTCGGTATAAATCGGCCTAACTCGTTGGAAAGGCAGAAGGAGTTGTTTGCCCCTTCATTAATGTAGCCGCACTCTGACTTCGGGGCAGGAAAAACGGAACGTGTGTGCCAGATGTTCTGTGCGCGTTCGCACACGGGACCTCGATTTATAATTTCATCTGAAGGATTTGGGAGGGGGGGGGGGTGATGAAGTGGAGTCGGTACTGATAATAACTCCAGGGCCAAAATAATAATAATAATAATAATAATAATATATGGAATTTATATAGCGCTGAATCTTGTAAAAAACAAACAAATCGAAGCGCTTGCACTCAATCATTTACAGGTATGCAACTCTCCTTAAACATAATGAACAACATATTTCAAAACCATGCGCGCGCACGTATGCACGCATGCACGCACACACACGCGCGCGCACACACACACACACACACACACACACACACACACACACACACACTCGGAACAACACTTAGAAGGTGAAAGATGGTTGTTGAAAATTAGGGACAGATATGTTGGGGGGAAAGTCTCAGGTAGAAAATAAGTGTGTTTTGAGGCTTGATTTGAAGGTATCAAGTGAAGGCTTTTGGCGAAGTGAAAGAGGGAGGTCATTCCAGGTGGATGGACCAGAAACAGAGAAGGAGCGACGGCCAACAGTGGTTTGTTTGAATCTGGGTGTTCGAAAGCACAAAGTATCTGCGGCTGAACGAAGGGAAGGGGATGGAGTGTACAGGTGAAGACAGTTACAGAGATAAGAGGGTGCAGATCCTGTCCAACGGACGTTTCGGTAGTGGTTTGAATACGCACGGGCCGTCGAACGCCCGGTGTACGTGTGTGCGTGTGCTGTGTGTGTGGTGTGTGTGGTGTGTGTGTGTGTGTGTGTGTGTGTGTGTGTGTGTGTGTGGGTGCGTGCGTGCGTGCGTGCGTGCGTGCGTGTGGTGCTTGCAGACACAGGCACGCCTACATTCCACAGTGCGTGTTCGTGTTTGCGCGTGCACATGCATGCATGCATGCACATTCACAAACAGTGGACATTCCTAAGCCACAGACTCACCAAAAGGAGCTAAACTAAACGCACGTTTCCTGCCACACTCACAGCTGTCTGCAACACGGCAGATGACAGATGACAGAAACACGGCCCACAAAAGACAAGCCACTGAGTCACCCAGTCTCTGCTTTGGTTTGACAGTGCCACAGGAAATCCCCTTCCATCCAGGAAACAGGCAGTGCGCATGTCCAAGACAGTCACATCCGGTCAGCTAGCGGCCTTGATCAAGGTAATGCCTGCCTTGTGGTGAGCAATAGTGAGCCCCCTCTGACACAAACAGACAAACAAGCTGCTGACCTGTTCATAAGCACTATTACAAACTTCTTCATTATCGAACGCGCAGACAGCAACTATTTATATATATATTTTTAAATATTTTATTCTTTTATATCGAGGATAATTGAATAAGCACTTATGTGCTTTTTTTACATCCAGTCCCCGTGTGTATGCGGATTTGTGAATTCTGTCCTCTGTTCCACCGGCACACAATGGCCTACTTTTACGAAAAGCGGAACAGGATTTAACGTGTGCGCAAGATGTTCTGCGTGCGTTCGCACACGGGGCCTCGGTTTATAGTCTCATCTGAAGAACTTTGGGGGAGAGTGGAGTCTGCACTGATGTAAACTCCAGAGGAAAATATCCCCTTGAACGGGAATCGAACCCGGGTCGTCAGATTACGAGCGCAATGTTCTAACCACTAGGCTATTCCGTCCCCAAAAAATGTGTGTGTGCTATTTATACTGACAGGCCGGCAGGCATCCCCACAGGGTCTATGATAGACTATTCATGGGACTTCTTCCTCAACGACAATGCGATTTCACACAGCAAAGCAAAGATGCTTAAACTGTTGACCACCTCATTGTGCAAGATGACTAACACACACACACACACACACATACACACACACACACGTACACACACACACACCACGCGCGCACACACACACACACACACGCACACACACACGTACACACACACACACGCACACACACACCACACACACACACACACACACACACACACACACACACACACACACACGCACACACACACGCACGCACATACACACACACACGTAAAACACACACACACACACACACACACACACACACACACACGTACACACACACACACACACACACACACACACTCACACACACACACACACACACAGTGCAAACACTAGATGACCCGTACCCCTCAGGTTTAGCGCTAAATTGGGGAACCAAAACAATAACAAGGAAACTTTTATAATGAAAGCGACTGGTGTTTTCGAATGGTCATGGGGTTAGTGTGTGTGTGTGTGTGTGTGTGTGTGTGTGTGTGTGTGTGTGTGTGTGTGTGTGTTAGGTGACCTGAAAAATGTGCTAGGAATGTTCGGTAATTTGAGAGAGAGAAAGAGAGATGCAAACTCAATTTTATTTCACGAGGGTAACAGATTAAGTGACAGAGATTTTCTTTTTCATCCAGCCCTCAGAGAGAGAGAGAGAGAGAGAGAGAGAGAGAGAGAGAGAGAGAGAGAGAGAGAGAGAGAGAGAGAGACAGACAGACAGACAGACAGACAGACAGACAGACAGCAGACAGAGATACAGAGACAGAGAGACACAGAGAGACACAGAGACACACAGAGAAACAGAGAGACAGAGAGAGACAGACAGACAGAGACAGAGACAGCGAGACACAGAGAGACACAGAGAGAGACACACAGAGAAACAGAGAGAGAGAGAGAGAGAGAGAGAGAGAGAGAGAGAGAGAGTTTACACACCTTTATCTCTGTTTACTTAATGTGATTTCACAGTTGTCTTTCGTTTTCCACGCTCGAAAGGCTCTTACCTGTGTTTTGGTGACACAGTGTGGGTGGGTGGGTTGCTGTGGCTTGTACTGCGTGTTAGAAATAGTGAAGGGTCAATGGGTGTGGGGGTAAACGTCTGTGTGTATGTTGTTGTTGTTGTTGCTGTGGTGGTGTTGGTGGTGCGTTCCCCAGCTTAACACTCTAGGGAGTCACCCAGAATGTGCACTCTGACTCATTGTTAATTTTTGGTTTGTTTTGTTCAGTTGTTTTTTATGGTTGGAGGTTTGTGTGTGTGTGTGTGTGAAGGGGAGAGGGGGGAAGGGAGGAAGGAGTTGGTGGTGTCTTTTTTTGTTTTGTTTTGTTTTGTTTGTTTGTTTTGGTTGTTTGTTTGTTTGTTTTATGGTGGATATATTTTCAGAAGAATTTGTCTTTGTTTGATTTGTATGGTTTAACATTGTTCAGGTTTTTGTTGGGGGGTTATATAACTATGTATGCATGTATTATTGTTTCCTTTTGATTGATTTGTATGGTTTATCATTGATAGGTTTTTATTCTATGTCTGCATATATATTCTCTTTTTTCTCTTATTTTTAGATAGATGGCTTGATGAAAAAAAGCAAATTCCACTGCTTATTCAATGTACCATCTGAAAATAAAGGTTTGACTTTGACTTTGACTCATACCACCTAAGAATCACTGCGAGATTGAAACTGCACACTGAATGAGAAGTTTGCGTGTATGACTGTTTTTGAGTACTACCTCGCCATATAGGCAGCCATACACCGACTTAAGAAGATGTGTATGAGAGAGAGAGAGAGGGGGGGGGGGGGGAGTCAAGTCAAGTCAAATTATTTTATTTCGAGGATAATGGATAAGCACTCATGTGCTTTTTTACATCCAGTACCCGCCCTTATCGGGTTAGCATCACAGAGAGAGAGAGACAGACAGAGACAGAGAGACGGAGAGAAAGAGAGAGACAGAGAGAGAGAGAAAGCGTGTGAAACATTTTCAACTCAATTCACTGATAGGCAATCATCATATACATACATACATACATACATACATTACATGTATATGTATATAACATATTAAATAATATATATATTATATATATTATATATATATATAGATATATGTATATATATATTAATTGGAATCTTTACCATGCATACTTCATCTTCATATGTATGCTATGTATATTTGATAGAAGCAAAATTCAAACAGTTCCAGGTCAGCACAAGGATGATTTATTGTGATAATGACTTGGGGGAGGGGGGGGTTCAGCTGATAAAACAATAACAATTTCTTGTATGTATGATGGTGGAGTACACTATAAGCTTATAGCTTGCTGCTGCTGCTGCTGCTGCTGCTGCTGCTGCTGCTGCTGCTGCTGCTGCTGCTGCTGCTGCTGCTGCTGCAAATGGATTTGTGTACAGTATGGTTCTGTTCTGAATACCCATTTATTTAAACTAACCAAACAAACGAAAAAAAACAATACAAAACAAAACAAACCAAGAAACTAAAATGAGCTTATTATACACTCTCTGAGCGCTTTGATTTGTTGCTTTACAAGATTCAGTGCTATATAAATTCCATACGTTATTATTAGTATTATTAGTATTATTATTATTATCTTCATCATTATTACTCATCTGCGTTTTGTAAGTCGTTGCGAAAGCATCTCTCTCTCTCTCTCTGTCTATCTCTGTCTCTCTGTCTCTCTCTGTCTCTGTCTCTCTCTCTCTCTTCTCTCTCTCTCTCGATAAGACGTGCTTATCTATCCTCGATTCTTTCTCCCCTCCTCTCCTCTCTCTCCCTCACTCCTCCTTCTCTCCCTCTCTCTCCTCTCTCCTCTCTTCTTTTTTCCCGTTTCCACTGGGGGGAAGGGACTTATAATTTTAGAGAGACCGGTGCGTCACTCAGTCAGTCCTCAGTCCTCTCTAGTCCGTCGTCAGTCGTCAGACAGACAGTACGACAGACACGCCGGACGGACTGGACGGACGGACAGCAGACAGACGAAGGTAAGGCAGGCTAAAGTTATAGAGGTAGGTGCAGACATCAGACAGCAGTCAAGGAGTCGAAGGTGTGGCGAACCCACTGACTGTGCAAGCGACAGGACAGCGTCGCCCGTGTGAATGACAAAGACAGCGGCGCTGTGAAAGAGCGGACAGACGGTGCGGGAGAAGGAATGGGACGGTAAGGGGGGGGGGGGGGACCGTGTGGCAGGCGAGGGCGTGGCGGATGTGGGCGGAGGGGGGAGTTGAAGGGGAGGAGTGGAAGGAGGAGGGGAAGAAGGGTGGGGTGGGGGTGAGGGGAGAGAGAAAGGGGGGAGGAGGAAAGGGATGGGCGGGGGAGGGAGAGAGAAGGTGGGAGAAGGAAAGGGAGAGAGAGAGGGAGAGGAGGGGAGAGAGAGAAAGGTGAGGAGGAGAGAGAGAGAGAGAGAGAGAGAAGAGAGAGAGAGAGAGAGAGAGAGAGAGAGAGCGGCAAAGAGAGAGGTATGAAGACTTAAAGTGAGAGAGTGAGATACAGACACAAAGAGAAAGAAAGAAAGAAAGAAAGAAGAAAGAAAAGAAGAAAGAAAGAGAGCGAGAGAGAGAGAGAGAGAGAGAGGAGAGAGTGAGAGAAAGAGAGATAAAGACCCAAAAGAGAGAGAGAGAGAGAGAGAGAGAGAGACCCTTAGAGAGAGGGGGGGGGAGAGAAAGACCAAAAGAGAGAGAGAGACCCAAAGAGAGAGACCCAAAGAGAGAGTGAGACCCAAAGAGAGAGAGACAGACAGACAGACAGACAGACAGACAGACACAAAGAGGGAGAGGGATAAAGACAAAAGAGAGCGAGTTCCGGGAAGACAAATTCTTTTATGACAATTTTTTTTATTTCGAGGATAATGAATAAGCACTCATGTGCTTTTTTACATCCAGTCTCCGCCCTTAAGGATATATATGATAATAAAATAATATAAAGTCCATAGCAATACACTTACACAGTATACGGGGGGGGGGGGGGGGGGAATCTACACAAAAATCCCCACAAAAATCACCGAAGAGAGAGGAGAGAGAGAGGGAGAGAGAGAGAGAGAGAGAGAGAGAGAGAGAGAGAGAGAGAGAGAGAGAGGAGAGAGAGAGAGAGAGAGAAAAGTAGCAACAAGTAAGAAAGAAAGCAGAACAGAAAACACAGAAACAACCGAAAAAATAGCAAGAACCAAGAGCAAAACAAAAACAGCAACAACAAGGGGAGAGGGGACAACCGAATAGTCCCCCCTCAAAAAAAAAACAACAACTCCAAACCCAAACCAAAACAGAACCAAACAAAGCAAAACCTCCATAAAAT
>CM054146.1:63528319-63533319 GCA_028751875.1 Rapana venosa | reverse complement strand
TTTTTTTTTCAAGTTGGGGGGGGGGGGGGGGATAAATCACTGTGTCTACATAGGAAAGAAGTTTGTTTTTTTTTAAATTGGCAGTCAAAATGGAAATTAAGGGTAGCATATACAGTCATGTTCTCAGCCTGTATGTACCACATGATTTCTGTATGTCTCCTTCCTCTGCTCACTCTCACAGATTCACCAACAGTGAGACTTTAGGTCTGCGACCCTCTGTTGCCCATCATGTAGGTAGCTGCATTCCGACTTCGGGGATGCATGCTGGGCACGTTCCTGTTTTCGTGACCCACCACACGCTGACGTTAATGACGGGATCTTTAGCGTGAGTATTCGATCTTCTACACGTGCATGTGCACGAGGAGGGGGATCAAGGCACTAGCAAGCCTGCAACTTGAAGCTGACTTAGAAGATCGTAAAAATTGCCGCCCTGAATTTACCAGACGCCGTGCGGGATTTGAACCCACGACTTCATAGACCCTTTCGGGATTGAAGTCGAACGGTTTTAACCACTCGGCTGTAGCTTCCGTCATCTTCAGTTTAACGTCTATTCACATTTAGCGATTTTAGACGTGGAAAAGTAATATAAACAAGAGAATGCAAACAATAACAGAAAAGTGTCAGATAACAGTGCTGAATAAAAACTAACTTTAACATACTCAATCCTAACACAATGTCCAACAGTAACGATGGTTCAGACAAAATCTGATCCAGTGACAAACTTGTAGCTTCCGTCATCTTAGATGAGATCATAAAGTAGTCTTGAGTCTTGAGCCTGGAATTCAAGGACAAGACCTACAGATACACTCACCTTACACTCCACCACCACCCCCTCCCCCGCCCCCATCACCCCCCACCCCCCCCCCCCCCCCCTCCACCCACTCCCCCCCCCCCACCCCCGGCCCCCCCCCCCCCCCCACCCCCACCCCCCCCCCCTTTTCCCAGAAACGGAATGCCATGATTGGCCTCTGGCGTTGATAGAAAGTCCACACTCAACTTCTCTCTCCTCGAACTCAAAGTGCGAGGGTGACGTCAGCGGTGATATGCGTCACTTTGGCGTCAGCGATGCCGAGGTTTGGGGAGTGTGACATCATCACTGATTGTGTAGCACTCGTGACAGTTCTTTCTGTTTTGGGGGGGGGGGATCGAGGGGTTTACCAGTGTAGTTGTTAGTTAGTTTTTTATTGCTTTTAGCGTGGAGTTTTGAGTGTAGGAAAGTGTAGCGTGGGTATTTTATTATTATGTAAAAAGTGTTGTGTAGTGATGTAGTTGGATTATTAGGGTAGTTGGTTTGAGTGGTTTTAGGAGGATTATTTTTTTTTATTAAAATTGGGTATTTTTATTTTTAGGGGGAAGGGGGTGATTGGGTTGGGTTGATAATTTTTATTATCATTTTATTTTCTGATGAGTGAGAGGGGTGATTGGTGTGTATGCTTTATTTGGGGGGTTTGGGTGGGGGGTTTGTGGAAAGTGGGGGTTTTTTGGTGGTGTGGGTTTTTTGGGGGGTTTTTTGGGGTTGGGGTGGGGTTGGGGGGGTGTGGGAGTGTAGTGTAGTGTGGGTTTTTGTGGTGTAGGTGGGTAGTGTAGTTAGTGTAGTGTGTGTTTTTGTAGGTAGTGTGGGTGTATAGTTAGTGTATGTGGGGGGGTGTGTGTAGTGTAGTGTATTTTGGGGTGTGGTGTGTGTGAGTAGGTGGTTGGTGGTTGTGTGTGTGGGTGTGTAGTGTAGTGTAGTTGGTGTAGTGTAGTGTGTGTGTTAGTTGTGAATTTTTAGTGTGGTGGTAGGTAGTGAAAGGTTTTAGGAAAGTAAAGTGTAGTTTGGGTGTGTGTGGGTGTAGGTGGTGATGTAGTGTAGTGTGTGTGTATTTGTTTGTGTGTGGGGTAGTGTGTGTGTGTGTAAAATTTAATTTTATTGTTTTTGAGGTTTTGGGTTGGAAAAGGAAATGTAGTGTTGTGTGTAGTTGTGTAGTTTAGTGTGTTGGTGGTGTGGGTGTGTAGGTATGTAGTGTGGTGTGTGGGGGGTTAGTGTGTGTATGTGTGGTGTATTTTAGGGGTGGGTTGTGTGTGTAGTGTAGTGTAGTGTATTATGTAGTGTAGTGTGTGTAGTGTGTGTAGTTTTGTGCGTGCGTGCAGTGTAGTGTAGAGTGGGGCGTAGTTGTGTGTGGTGTTGTAGGAGTGAGGTAGTGTAGTGGTGAAAATTATTATTTTATTAGTGAGGTAGGGCATTTACTTTTAATGGTTGTGTGTAGTGTTGTGTAGTGTGTGAGTGTATGTAGAGTGGTGTGGGGGTAGGTGGTTAGTGAGTGAGTGTAGTTAGGGTGTGTGTTGTAGGGAGGTGGGGTGGTACGTAGTTGTGTATGAGTGTAGTGTAGTGTAGATTTGCATGCTTTAGTGTAGGTAGCGTAGGTAGTGTAGTGTAGCGTAGTGTAGTTGGGGGGGGGGTAGTGTGTGTATGTAGTGTAGTGTAGTTTTGTGAGTGAGTGTGTGTGATTTGTGTAGGAGTGTAGGGGAGGTGTGTATTGTGTGTAGTGTAGTAGTGTAGTGTAGTGTGTGTGGTGTGGTGTAGTAGTGCAGGTGGTGTGGTAGTGTGTGTGGGGTTTTTAGTGTAGTGAACGTAGTGTGTGTAGTGTAGTGTGTGTAGGTAGTGAGGTAGTGTAGTGTATGTAGTGTGTGTTGTGTAGTGTGGTAGTGTAGTGTAGGTGTGTAGTTATGTGGGTAGTTAGTGTATTTTGGGTGTGGGGTGGTGTGATGTAGTGCAGTGTAGTGAGTGTATGTGTGTAGTGTAGTTATGTTTGTAGTGTTTTGTGGTGTGGTTTTTAGGTAGTGTAGTGTATGTAGGTAGTGTAGTGTAGTGTGTGTAGTGAGTGTAGTGTATGTGGGTGTAGTGTAGGTGTGTAGTGGGGGGTGTGGTGTGTGTGTGAGTGTTGTAGTAGTGTAGTGTAGTGTATGTGTGTAGTGTGGTGGGTGTGGGTAGGTATGTAATTTTGGGTGTAGTGTTGTAGGTATTTGTGTGTAGTGGGGGTTTGGATTTGTTTTGGGGTGTGTGTGTAGTGTAGTGATGTGTAGTGTATGAGTGTAGTGTAGGTGGGTGTTGAGTTAATTTTTTGTGTGTGTAGTGTAGTTAGTGTGGTGTAGAAATAGTGAAGGTTAGTGTAGGTGGTGTGGTGTGGGTGGTGTGGTGAGTAAAAGTGTAGTGTGTGTGTGTGGGGTTGTGTGTGGTGTGGGGTTTTGTTTTTGGGGTTTTAGGTTTTTTTTTTGGGTGTTTTGGGGGTGTGTGTGTGTAGTGTGGGGGTTGGGTGAGAGTAGGTTTTTTTGTGTAGGGTAGAGTGTGAGTTAGTGGGGTGTGTAGGGTAGTGTATTTAGTGTAGTGTGGTGGGTGTAGTGTAGTGTTTAGTGTATGAGTGTAGTGTAGTGTAGTGTGTGTAAGGCGTAGCGTCGAGTGTATGTATGTAGTGTAGTGTGGTGCATGCAGTGCAGTTATGTGATAGCGTATGTATGTAGTTTTTGTGCGTTATCATTAGTGTAGATAGGTATGTAGTGAGTGTAGTGCGTGTATGTGTGCAGTGTAATGTAGTTTAGTGCTGTGTTAGTTGTGTAGATGGGTGGTGTGGTGTGGTGTGGGTAGTGTGGTGGGGGTGTGTAGTTAGTGTAGAGGGGGTTTAGGTGGTGTGGTGTGGGTGGGGGTGTAGGGGGTTTGGGGTGTAGTGGGTGTTATGTAGTTATGTGTCTTTTCTCGATAGGTCGCAGGCTGCGATAAGGGGTTAAGTCAAACCTCCCCCCCCCTTGTATGGCGTACCTAAAAGGTTCTTTTTTGGGGGCCCCTATTGTTCACACTTATTCTCGCCTCTGCTAATGTGAGACCTACATGATTCCATTTCATAAATATGCGATATACAGAATTTCGGAAAAATGCAACACCTCAAAATTTTTCGACCCAGGCACACTAGGATTTCACGCACAGTTCCTTCAGTGGATGGCGCAAAAAATTTAAATTAAATACAACAAGCAGAAGTTATGGCATTGGTTCCCATCTAGTCTTTGCGGGTGCGGGGGTTCTGTGGGCTTTGGGGGGGCGGGACATAGCCCCTTTTAGAGTTTGGGGTACTGGGTGTTGGCAATCCTACTCTCTCCCTGAAAACCCATTAGTAAAGTCTCAGAGCATGTTTCTGAGCTGCGCGTATTGCAACATTAAAAAATTTTTGCCTCGAATGCAGTGATCAAAACTTTTTTCAGCACCCCCTTGTCGCACGGACTATTGCAATCCGTTTTTGGGAAATTGATGAACGTTTACAGCCGCGCGAAATTTAAAGTTGCTGCCAGGCTCATCCCTTGGAAAGAGCAAAAGGGCCATGTGCTCCATGCTTTGGGGGCTTCATTGGTACCTGTAAAGGGGAGCTTCAGTACAAAAATTGCGTTTGGGTTTCCTCACTCTGAAGCTCGCTTGCTCCTCTCTGTCAGCTGCCTTGAAAACCGCACCACAACTGAACCCCGCGGGCTTCGAATGTACTTAAATTGTTGTCCCCCCTACAACCCAAAAAACCCCAGGTCGTAATTTTTTGGGTTGCTGGCCCCCGTCTGAAATCCGCCACCAGCCATCGACATGCTCCACTTTTCCAGTTTTTAAATCTTCTTGAAACACATCTCTTAAGTATTTTTAGCTGTTTAAATATTTTGGGTTTTCTTGACGGTCGCCGTTTGCCACGTAGGGTACTTTTTTTCATGTGCTGCCGGCTGTTGGTTATGTTTTTTGTTAGTTTGTTATTGCAGGCCTTTTCTCTGAGTTACTGTTATTGCCCTGCTTGGGGGTGCCCCGGCGCAAGTTGTGCCTCTAAGTGGATGGTATCTCTTGTAAATTTATTTTCGCTTTAGAAATGCCATTATTGTTGTTGTTGTTGTTGTTTTTATGTGGTGTGTGCATGGTATAAATGCGCGGTATGGAAGGCATTGATCATTGCTTTTTAAATTGCTTTATAAATGATTTTAATTTTTTTTTTTTTTGTAGT
>CM054146.1:63415819-63513319 GCA_028751875.1 Rapana venosa | reverse complement strand
CCCTCTTTTAAAGTCATTGTTTTTTCCTCCCGTACTGACCTGACAAATTGCCTGAGTGGATGTGTCTGTCTGTCGTAGTCTGTGTGTCTGTGTCGTGAGTGTGTCTGTCTATCTGCCTGTGTGGATTTTCCTATACCTGTCTGTCTGTCCTCCTCTCTCTCTCTCTGTCGTCTCTCTCACTGTCTGTCTGTCTCTGCTCTTTTCACCTCTCGCTCGCACATCACTCTCTTTCGCTCTCATCGCGCTCACTCACTCGCTCTCCTCTCACTCACGTCTCTCTCGCACCTCATTCTTCTCACACTCTCTCAAAACTCACACTCCCTCATTCTCTCTCTCACTCTCTTCACTCTCTCTCTCACTTAGCTCTCTCGTTCTCACACTCTTCTCTCTCTCTCACCTCTCTCCTCACGTCACTCTCTTCGCTCATATCGCTCTCACTCACTCGCTCTCTCTCACTCACGTCTCTCTCTCACTCATTCTCTTCTCTCACATCTCTCACTCACACTCACACACTTCTCTGCTCATCACTCTCTCACTCTCTCTCACTCACTCTCTCTCTCTCACTCACTCTCCACTCCTCTCTCTCGCTCACTCTCACTCACTCTCTCAAACACTCACTACAACTCACCTCACCTCTCTCTTCGCACGCACACATCTCTCTCCTCACTCTCACTCACTCTCTTCCTCTCTCAACTCTCTCTCTCACTCTCTTCGCTCATCGCTCTCCTCACTCACTCCGCTCACATCCACTACATCTCTCCTCACTCTCTCACTCTTCTCTCACGCTCACTCTCTTTCTCTCGCTCACGCACTCACTCTCACTCGCCTCTCTCACTCACTCTCTCTCTCATCACCCACTCACTCTCTCTCTCTCCACTCTCTCTCTCACTCACCTCTTACGCCTCGCCTCTCTCACTCACTCTCATCGCACTCTCCTCTCTCTCACTCTCACTCACCACACTCTCCTTTCACTCTCACTTTACAGCTCTCACTACTCATATCACTCTCATCGCACTCCTCTCTCTCACTCTCTCTCTCTCACTCGCTCTTCACTCACTCTCTACTCATCACTCACTTTCACGCTCTCTCTCACTCACTCTCTCTCTCACTCTCACTGCACTCTCCTCTCACACTCTCTCACTCACTCTCTCTCTCTCTCTCTCTCTCTCTCGCTCTCATTCTCATCTCTCTCTCTCTCTCTCTCTCTCTCACACACACACACACACACACACACACACAACACACACACACACACACACACACACACACACACACACACACACACACACACACACATTCATGCCGACTCCACGCTCCCCAAAATCCTTCGATCAGACATTAATCCAGGTCCCTTGCGAACCCACGCAGAACCATCTTGCGCACACGTTAAAAACTTCGTTTCCCGCTTTTCGAGAGTAGCCATTAGGCGGTGGGAACGGGTGGCAAAATTGACAAAACTGCATACACACGGGGACGGTGAAAAAAAAGCACATGAGTCCACTCGTCTCTTCTCTCTCATCTCTCTCATCCTCTCACTCTCTCTCTCTCACAAGTCTCTCTCCTATTCTCTCTCTCTCACTCTTCTCTCCTCTCTCTCTCACACTCACTCCTCACTCACAACACACACATTTTTAACATTTGACAAAATTTACAAAACCGCATACACACTAAACTAGGATTTAAAAAAGCACATGATGCTTATTCCCTTATCCTCGATATAAAAGTAATCAATAAAATTAAAAATAAAAAACACACACTGTGCCTTTTTCGATCATTAAACACACTACACACACACACACACTCAACAAAACGCGCGGGCGCGCAACACACACACACAAACGCACGACAAACAACCCACCACACACACAACACACACAACACAACACCCTCACACACAACACAAGACACAGACACCACACAGCACACTCACAACACACACACACACAACACACACAACAACTCACACACACACACACACACAAACACACACACAACACACACACAACACACACACACACACACAACACACACACACACAACACAAAAATATCATGAGACACACACACAACAACACACAACACACTCACACACACAACACACTAACAAGAACACATCACACCAACAACACAACAAACCACACACAACACGATTGATAACATATAAATGAAAACACACTATACACACACCACACTCCCCAACAACACACAATACACACAAACAACACACACACACACACACAAACCACACTCAACACACACTCAACACACACACACACAAACACACACACACACAACAAACACACAACAGCACACACACACACACACACACACAATAGCACACACAACACACACACACAAACACAACACAACACACACAACACACACAACCCACACACACACACAACACAATAATATACAAATGAACACACACACACACAACCTAACACAACACAACACACACACACGACAATCACACACACACACACACACCTACCACACAACACACACACACAACACACACACAACAACCCACACCCACACACACACACACACACACACACTACACACACACACACATACAACACACACACACGACACACACACACAACACAAAACACACACACAAACACACACACACTCACAACTCACACACCACACAACACACACACAGCACCACACCATATAACACACACACATACGACACACAACACACACAACACCCACAACACACACAACACCACACACAACCACACACAACACGACCACACACACACACACACAACACCCACCACACAACTCACACACCACACAACGCCACACAAACACCACAGACACTCAACCACACTAACACACACACACCAACACAACACAATGACACACAATACACACACACAATCACACATCACACACTCACACTCACACACCACACACAACACACACACACCACAACACACACACACACACACAACACACAACTCAACACACAACACACACACAAACACAACACACACACACACACACACACACACGACACACAACACACACACACAACACACACAACACAACACAACACTCACACAACACAAACACACGACACACACACAACACACACACAACACAACAACACAGCGACGACACACACACACACACAACACACACTACACACACAAACACACACACGCAACAACCACACTCACAGCACACCCAACACACACACACACAACACACACACACCACACCACACAACAAACACAGCACACAACTCACACACACAACACACACACAACACACCCACAACACACACTACACACAACACACACAGACACACACAAAACACACACACACACAACACACACACACACCACACAACACACACACCACACAACACACACCATCACTACACAACACACATCACACACACACGACACAGCAAACACAACACACACACACAACACACACAACACACAACACAACACAACACACACACAACAACACACAACACACACACACACACACACACACAACAACACACACAACACAACATTTATCACACACAACACACACATAACCCAACACAGAATGTAAAACATCCACACACAGCGGTTTGCAATAACACACAAACAACTACAACACACACCACACACACCACACACACACACACCACACAACACACACACAACACACACACACAACACACAAACACTAACACACACACACAACACACACACTAATACACACACAACCCACACACTATAGACAAACACACACCCACATCACACACACACCAACACACAACACACACAACCAACATACAAACACACTAACACGAACACACACACTCCCACACAACTCACACACACCACACACACACACACAGCACACAGCTCACACACACTAAACCGCAAATCCTCCGTCCACCCCCTACCATTCCCCCCGCACCTCCCACTCCACTCCCACCCGCCACCACCCACCCGCCTCTCGGATCATTTGCCCCATAGCCTTGAACCGTAAGAGAATGATGCAGAGACAGGCCACTTTCTCCACCCCTCCTCCAACCATCCCCTCCTACTTCCTAGCCATGGTGCTGGCCTAATGCTGTGAGAGAACACTAGACGGTTCTATCTATCTAACTATCTGCCCTAGACTGACGACCGTGGAGCACCCTCAAAGAACTCAACCACTCATTCCCTTCCATTCACTCTCTGTTCTGCCTTTCTCAGGGTTTTTTTGTTGAATTCTAGGCATGTCCATTCGCTATGTTATCCTCCCAGCACTTCCTTGTCTCCTCTCCTACGTCCTCTTGACATGCCTTGGCAAAACTGTCCTTGGTAGTAATTTCCGTGGGATCTTGTACATGCCATACCATCTCTTTGAGTGTACGCTTTTTCACGAGCGTTTAAAGGGTTTCTCATGAGCCAATGTTGCTGATCTTATGCACCTTTCGTTGAGTTATGTAGTCATTTGTAGATATTGCCAAGAGTGCCCTCCGAAACAACTCAACTCCACTGCCTACTCTACTCTTCCAAATCGAATCAAGTCCATGATTCAGCGGCATACAGCAAATATGATAGACAAGGGAGCGCATTAGTCTGATCTGGAGATAATGCATATCTTATCCTCTCCAATGGGGTTTATTTTTTTGACAAAGCAGTTATTGTACTGTGCTCCTCAAACTACTTCTGCTTGGATCCCTGGTCTATACCAATGGCCCCATTACTTAAGCTTTGAACAGTTTCAGCTTCTGGTCATTAACCCTGATATCAGTGCTAATGCCGTTGATATTAGTTCATCGTTTGCGTCTTCTCTGACACTGATTTCCAGCCGTATGTTTTAGGAGCCTTATCCAAGTGTTTCTGTTAGCTGTCAAGCGCATTTTCTGATCCTGGCTACAAACCATCAATGTCATCGGCAAGGCATAGGTTTTGTGATCGTTCTGCCACCCAATGCTGACTGATCCGTCAGGATTTCCAGTGCATCACCATGAATTCTCTCAAGAAAATGTTGAAAAGAGTGGGTGAAGTAGACCGCCCTGCCTTACTGCAAACTGATTTTCGAAACCATTCTCAATTGTTTTTGTTGTAGATACACTGCACTGGTGCCTCGCTGTACACTGTTTGATACTCTGATCAGTATGCATTGATGCTGTACACAAATTCATGTAGCCCAACAAAGCTTCATGCACAAGCCCTGTCCCAAGTGCCTTCTAAAAAAATCGATAATGATCGTGGTAAAGGACTTGTTTGATGTTGACGGTACCGCTCACATATAGTCTGAGGTTGAATATCTGTTCTTCGTGCTGCGCCCTGCTCTAAACCTCTGTTCCTCACAATGATGGTCTCTGTCTTGTGGCTTTCAGTTCTATTCATAATCTGCAGCATGAACCCTTGCTTGGGTGACATATGAGAGCTGTTTGTGCGGTAATTATGCATTGTTTAGATTTCCTTTATTGAGGTGATAGAGTGACTGTGGCCAGGTTGCCATTTTTTCCCTTCTGCCCAGAGCTTGTTGCAGATTCGTGGAATGGCGCTGGATCGATGGCTTCCCCTCCAGCTTGGACCAACTCACTGGAATGTTGTCAGCCCGCTGCTGACTTCCCCCGTTTCTGCGATCTGACTGCTGTTCCTCCACATCATTCTTCGGAGGATAGGGTGACTGTCGTGTATTTGCATTCGGTACATTAAGGTCTTTCTGGTTCTCCTTCGTTCTATAGTTTTACGAGGTCGAGCAGTATTCTGTCCTGCTTTCAGGCATATCCTGGTCTCATGAGACACATCCCATTTGTCTGGATTGTTTAAACCTGTTTCTCTGTTTCGTCTAGTTCATCTTTCACCATCTGATATGCTTTCTTGCTATTGTTATTCATATGTCTCTTCAATGTCTTTGGGCACTGTTCACCGCGATCCCAATCTCTATTGCCTCCGTCATGACTTCCTGCTTCTTTTGTTGACTGCCCTATATTGTTTCTGGACTCTTCTTTTGTTTCATTTTCTTTTTCTTTCAACTCTCTTAACGCTTGTCGCATAGGGTTGTAGATTATGTGTGACCCATGGTTTTTTGACTGTCGGCGTATGCATGAAGCCTCGTTTGCTGTTTCAGTCACCGCTGGCATGAAACATTTTGTCAGTGATCTATGTCTGAGTCTACACGCGAAGTGCGCAACTTTTCCACCTACCTTGCTGAAAAATTTCTAATACCTCTGGTCCTTCAAGCTTCCTCGAGGTCAATTTGATCCTGATGTTGTTGCCGCTTGTGGGATTTTCATTAGACGTAGTCGAAAGTCATCATCACAAGATCATGATCACGATCCCTATGTCGCTCAGGGAAAACTTCGTGTCTGTGCGATAGTTTACCGCTAGACGGAAACCGACTTTTCACCATGATGTAATCTATTTGGTTTGTGTGTACTTCCATTTGGGCTAGTGCCATGTCCATTTCTGGATTCTTTGTGGCCAAGTGTATTCACAAGCTGGAGGTTTGTTACTACTGCAAACTCCAAGGAGTCCTGAAAGCCTCTTTCTTTAGTGGTTATTTCAATGTGCCCCACAAACGCCCTCCCAGTCTTATCCATGCATCTTCTCCTACCTTGCGTTCCAGTCACCATTGCAAAAACGAGGATGTCTTTCTTGGTGTTTTGAATTCAAACCCACTTGTAGCGGCATAAATTTATCTTCTAATAACGCTTCATGCTTGTGCATCTGATGTAGGGGCGTATCCTGACTAATAGTTATGGAGTAAAGGGGATGCTCTCAGCGATGGTTATTAGTCTGCTGACACAGGCTGACAGCTCATGACGGTGTTCACGTAGTCTATACGTTAGAGACAGAAATGACCCCGGCAGGATGGATTCTGGGTAATGAGAGAGGTGGGAGTGGGATGGAGAAAAAAGAGAGGGAGGGGGGGGGGGGGTGGTTAGAAGAGAGAGAGAGAGAGAGAGAGAGAGAGAGAGAGACAATGACAATGACAATGACAATGAACAAATTCTTTATTCGAGTGGATAAAGAATAAGCACACATGTGCAGTTTTACATCATCCCCGCCCGTTAGGATACAATCCACTACAAATTTGTAGAAGAGAGAGTGAGATGAGAGAGGAAAGAGGAGAGGGAAGAAGAGAGAGATAGAGAGAGAGAGAGAGAGAGAGAGAGAGAGATAGACATATAGATAGTATAGATAGTAAATAGGTAGATAGATCCGATCGATCGCTCGATCGATCGATAATATAAATAGATAGATAACAGACACAAATAGATTAACAATAATAGATAGATAGATAATAGAACGATAGATAGATAGATAGATAGATAGATGATTAGATAGAGAGAGAGATAGAGAGGGGGAGAGAGAGAGAGAGAGTAGAAGAAGAGAGAGAGAGGAGAGAGAGAGAGAGAGAGGAAGAGAGAGAGAGAAAGAGAGATAAGAGAGAGAGAGAGAGAGAGAGAGATGGAGAGAGATTGATCTATTATTTTCCAAGAGTTTTAAATAACGCATTCCACATTCTTTTTTTTCATCCAGCCCTGCCTGATTTATGGACAAATTTTAGAGACAGACAGACAGAGATACATGACGACCGACCAACGGGACAGAGGACATTGAATGAATGAATGAATGAATGAATGAATGAATGATTTGAATGAATGAATGAATGAATGAAGGAAGGATCTTTTTTTTTACAACGGGTTACAGACTAATCATTCACTTTGTTTTTCATCCGACCTTAGCCGCTGATTAGGGACTATTGAGATAGACACACAACACACAGACAACAGACCACATAGAGAAGAGAGATGAAAATGACAAATGAACAAATTCTTTTTTTCGAGGATAATGAATAAGCACACATAGTGCTGTTTAGACATCCATTCCCCGCCCGTTAGGGATACATCTTCATAATAATACCCAATACTTATACAGATACTGGCAAAAAAAACAAGGGAAATAACCACTGTTAAAACAAGCTCCACCCCCAACAACCCTCCCCCCCACCCGTCCCCCCCCAAAGCATTGCAATTAACAGGAAAATCCTATGTATCCCCCACCCCCTAACCCCCACCTGCAGCTCCCCAAAAACCCCTAAACCAAAACCTACAAACAAACTAAAGAGAAGGAAAAACCAAAACCAACAAAAGAAGATAAAAAAGAAAAAATCATGACAAACAACAAACAGCAAGAACGAAGAGCAACAACTAAGCCAAGAGAAAAATAACACAACCAAAACTTAATAAGTCACAAAGAATAAACATCTACACATTGTCAAATGTACCCTACTTGTTACACATAAATAATAAAGAAATTGAAAAGGGCACTCATTAAAACTTAATACAGAGGCAATCCAATAATGTATTGAAAATATAAAAATATGAATTCCTTCATCAATATACTATGACTATAAGCAGACAAAAAGGTAGAGAGACAGAAGACAGAGACAGAGATGTGGTAGTGTGTATTTTCAGAGATTAATCCCAATATATACATCCCAAAACAGTTTGCGATCCCATCACACTCTTTAGATGATACTCGAATCAAATTTATTGTCATGATAATGTAAAACATTCTAATACCATAATCCAACACAATATAAACAATAAAACAAAATCAAGAAGAAATTAAACGATACATTCGATAGGGAGAGAAAAATGGGTGGATGAGTGAGTGAGTATGTGTGTGTGTGTTGTTGTGTGGTGTGGGTGTGTTGGAGCGCGCGCGCGCGCGTGTGGTTGTGTGTGTGTGTTGAGTGTGGTTTGTGTGTGTGTGGGGGGGGGGGGTGTTTCAGGATAATTACTAAAGTATGTAATACTACATAGCACTACGATCAACACAACCCTTGTTAATTATGTGCATCTAAATTGAATGTCATGAAATTAAAATAAGAGCAATACCAGTACACTCTCTGTCTCATATACAGAGGGAAAAGCCAATAAAGGATCATAAAATGAACACTGACACAATTGTAAGTAATAGAACAAATTCATTTTTTTCCAGGATAATAATAGGTATTCTCATGTTCTTTTTACATCACCAGTCCGCCGCCCATGGGGTCGACATTTAAAATGCACTCATACTCATACTTCAATCAGAGAAGCAAAGGCAAAAAACTTTTTTTAAAAGAAAATAGAGAAAGAAAAAAACAAACACAACAACAAAACAAACAAACAAAAAACTAACAACCCCAGACAGAAACGTCAAAGAAGCGACAAAAAAGGAGAACAAAAACATATACCCCACCCAAAAAAAAACAGAAACTCACGAGAAAGGAAAAATAGAAAAAACAAGAAGGAAAAAATAAGCTTGAAACAAAGGTAGCAAATACACACTAGCCAACCTTATAAAAAAATACACCACTGAAAACAAAAAGAACAATCCCAAACCCACTGTAAAAAAATGATAAGAGAAAAGAACAAGCCAACCGCTGAAAATATAAAAAAAGAACTTACAATCAAAAAAAACATACAGACAACAAAATCTGAACAAACCCTCCCCCCCCCCCCCCACCAAACCCAACAAAAAACCCCCCCTACCAAAAACACAACAAAACAAGAAACAAAAAACAGCAACAACAAACAAAAAACAGAAAAAAGACAAATAAAAACAAAAACACGTAAAAAAAAAACAACCCAAAAACAACAACACCAACAACAAAAAAAGCCACATAAACACGCCTTACCAATAAACAAACAATAAAACAAAAAAAACAAGAAGCATCACACAACCAACGGAGAAAAAAACAACAACTTCAAAAAAAACAAATAAACAAATCAAAACAACAACAACACAAAACAAAACAAACAAACGATTAACAAAAACAAAGCATCCGTTCCTCCCCTTCACACCCACACACCCACTACACACACCGAGCACACACACACGATTTCACCCGCACACACACACACACACACCCACATACATAGCACCCAAACAAGAAACTAACAAGCGAAACCCAAACAAAAGCACCAACAAAGAACAAAGTAACAAACACACAAAGAACAACACACACATAACACACACACACAACACACATCACACACACCCACACACACAACACACACACACACACAGAGAGAGAGAGAGAGAAGAAGATGAGAGAGAGAGAGATGAGAGAGAGAGAATTAGAGAGAGAGAGAGAGAAGAGAGAGAGAGAGAAGAGAGAGAGCCCAAACTTCACAAGATCATAAAATTGAACACCTTCATACCTTAGAACTATGTAGCACATTAGTTGTTACACTGGTAATAAGATATATAAAGAATAAGATATGCACTGCGAGCTCATATGTACAATCCACCAAGTCCAAAATACTATTGAAAAGTCGAAAGTATGAATATGCCTTATTATAATAACCAATAACATAGAAAGAAGAGAAGAAAGCGATAGATATAGGTAGATAGAGAAGGAGAGAAGAAAGAAGAGAGAGAAGAGAGGAGAAGAGAGAAGAAGAGAGAGAGAGAGAATGAATTAATTGCAAATCGTCTTATGCTCATAATAGCATAGAGAGAGAGAGAGAGAGAGAGTTGTGTGTGTGCGTGCGTGTTTTGTGTGTGAGTGTGTGTGTGTGTGTGTGTTGTGTGTGTGTGTGTAGGGTGTGTGTGTGTGTGTGGTGTGTGTGTGTTTTCATAGATGTACTAAAGATAAGATTCACAAAACAGAACACGATCACCTTTGAGACACTTATTTGATTACTGCGTAACCAAAAAGATAATTTTATTATAAAAAAAAAATACTATAAAAAATGAATAAATAAAAAATAAAACCCTGCAATACGATAACTTGGGACGACATACTTATTTTGATTACTCCCACCTATGTCTATACAAAAAATAATTTTTATGATCAAATAAAATAACATACAATAAAATAAAATAATAATAATAATAATAATCATCATCATCATCTTCATCATACATCATAATTAAATAAATTTTAAAAACCTCAATAACCCAGTACTCTTACACAAAAAAAAACAGAAAGAAAAGAAAGAGAGAAGAAAAAAACCAAAAAAAACAACAACCCAGCTAAATTCTATAAGGTCAATAGTGAGAGAGAGAGAGAAAGAGAGAAGAGAGTAGAGAGAGAGAGAAGCGAGAGAGAGAGAGAGAAGAGAAAGAGAGAGAAGAGAAGAGAGAGAGAGAGAGATAGAGAGAAGAGTGTGTGATGTGTGGTGGTGTGTGTTATCCAGTGATAACACTAAAATAATATAGTTTTTATTTCTCAAGAACAGTTCACGATCACCGTCAACACACAATTTTGATTATACTGCATTGCAGAAATATTCAAGATAAAATAAACGCATTACCCGTATACTGCATTACAATGAACAACCAGGAAGAGGAATAGGGGGGTGGAGGGTGGGGTGAAGCCGAATTCTATAAGTCAGGGAGAGAGTGAGGAGAGAGAGAGAGAGAGAGAGAGAGAGGAGAGAGAAGAGAGAAAGCAGAGAGAGAGAGCGAGAGAGAGAAGAGAGGAGAGAGATAAAATGACTGTATTAAAAAGAATGAATGAAGATCTTAAATTTTTCCAAGGGTGTAAACAAATAAGCATTCACGATACTTTCTTTCATCCGGGCCCAATGCCCAGATTAGGACTAATGAAGAGTGAGAGAAGAGAGAGAGAGAGCGAGTAGAGAGCGAGAGAAGAGAGAGAGAGAGGAGAGACAGACAGACAGACAGACAGACAGACAACAGACAGACAGACAGATACAGAGACATTAAAAGAGAGATTGTGCGAAAATCAGCTATCATAATTCCATACGAAAGACTATGACATAATGTTAATGATCCAGGCTGCATTTCATAACTACATTATGTTGGAAGCAAACGTGTATGAAAGATATCCCCTAAGTCGGAAATGCGCTACCTTTAATGGCGATATCATTATCATATATTATTATTATCATTATTACTATTTTATTATACTCTATATACAGAGACATAATCATGATGCAGTATCATTTTTTTTAATCTTTTATATCGAAAGATAAGGGAATAAGCATATATGTGCTTTTTTACCTCCAGATCCCCGGTGTATGCAGGTATGTAAATACTGTCATCTGTTTCCCACCGGCACACAATTGGCCTACTCATACGAAAAGCGGAACAAGGATTACACAGGATGCGCGAGACTGTTCTAGACGTCTGATCGTTCACGGGACTAGCGGTTTATAGTCTCATCCGAAAGCCTTATAGGAGAGTGTAGGAAGTCACACTGATGTTATCTCCAGGGAAAGTACCCCCCTTGAAATGGGACACGAACCTGGTTGTCGAGATTGCGAGCTGCAATGGTGCTAACCACTGAGGCTACCCCCAACCCCCACCCCCCTCCACATAATAAATTTAGTTAAGGTGTAGAGATGTTAAGGCTAAGTTGAAGGATATCTTCCTAAGATAAGTGTAAGGCTAGCCCTATTGCAGTGGTCAAAAACAGGTGGGCATAACACACACATCGACAACATTGTGACCCCTCTACAGCTTCATCCCAGAATGGCAAACGAGAAAACGAAAAGAACAAAGAAAGATAGAAAGACTAGCTTTCTTACATAAATTAGCTTTTGAAGATACGTGACACCAAAGACTGCTATCCCTTATTAATGACCAGAATAGTTCTTGTGTCCTCCTTCCCCGATCCTTGGCAGAGCTCCTAAGGGTCCTACCAAAGGTGGGAGTTGGCCTGTCCCGCCCGTGTGTCCACACATGAAGGCGCCCAATACACTTCGGGGACATTTTTTATGTTAGCAGTTAAGGAAGAAAGCTTCTTTATAAGATGGTGTGTTAGCTGTAAATGTTAGAAAGAAGTGCTGCTTTATAATATGTATCGCTACTAGTAATAGAAAGAAGGCGGCTTTATAAGATGTGTGTTACTGTTAATGAAAGAAGACTGCTTTATAACAGTGTTAGCTTGTTATAAGAATAGAGAACCGTGCTTTAAGAAATTGTTAGCTGTTAATGTAGAAAAGAAGGCAGCTTTATAACAAGTGTTTAGCTGTTAATGTTAGAAAGAAACGGCTAGCTTTAATAACATGTGTAGTTGTAATGAAAGGAAGGTCTCCTTTATAAGAATTTGTTAGCAGTTAATGTTTTATGAAAGAAGGCTGCTTTATAAATGTGTGTTAGCTGTTAATGAAAGACGGCTGCTTTTATAAGATGTGTTAGCTGATTAATGCAAGAAGAGCTGCTTTAAAAGGGATGTATGCGCTAGCTATAATTTAGAAAGAGGCTGCTTATTATAAGATGTTTGTTAGCTGTTAAAGACAAAAGCTGCTTTATAAGATTGTTTACTTATTAAGAACACAGAAAGCTGCTTTATAAGATGTAGTGCCCTGCTATTAAATGTTAGGAACGAAACTGCTTTATATATTGTGTTAGCTGTTAATGAAAGAAGAGCTGCTTTATAAGATGTTTTAGCTGTTAATAGAGTTAGAAAGAAGCCTGCATTTATAAGATGTGTAGCTGTTACATGTTTAAGGAAAGAAAGGAACGTTGCTCTTATCAGTCATGTGTTAGCTTTAATGTTTAGAAAGAAGGCTGCTTTATAAATGTGTATAGCTGTTAATGAAAGAAGGCAGGCTATAATTAAACATGGGGTGTTATCTGTTTTTAATTTAAGAAAGACGGCTGCTTTAACATGTTGTTAGCTGTTAATATGCAGAAAGAGGGCGCTTTATCTCCCCGACTCGTGTTTAGCTGTTAAAATGAAAGAGAAGCTCTTAATAAGATGTGTTTAGCTGTTATGAAAGAAGGCTGCTTTATAAGATGTGTTTTAGCTGTTCTATGTTAGAAAGAGGCAGCTTTATAAGGTGTGTTTAGCTGTTAATGTTAGAAAGTATACTGCTTTATAATATGCTGTGTTAGCAGTCTTAATGTTAGAACGAAGCTGCTTATATTAAATTTTTAGCTGTTCATGTTGAAGCAGCTACTATATATCATGTGATGATAACTGTTTAATGTAGAAAAGAAGGTTGCTTATAACAGTGGGTTACTGTTAATAAAGAAGCGCTGGCTTTTTAGAGATTGTGTTAGCTGTTATAAACTAGAAGAAGGCTGCTTTATAATCATGAGTTAGCGGTTATTGGTTGAAAAGAAGGGCTGCTTTATAATAGTGTTACTGTAAAGTTAGAAAGCAGGCTTCTATAGAGCGCGACATGTGTTAGGCTGTTAATGTTAGAAAGATGGCTGCTTTCTGTTCAAGATGTTAAGCAGTTAATGATAGGAAAGAATGCTGCCTATATGAGCATGTGTTACAGTTAATGTTAGAAAGAAGGCTGCTCAATAAGTTGTGTGTTAACTGTTAATGTAAAGAAAGCTCTTTATAACATGTCTGTGTCTTGCTGTTAATTGTTAGAAGAAGTGCATGCTTTAAATGTTTAGCTACCTGTAAATAAAGAAGGCGCTCTATTAATAGATGGTTGTTTAGCTGTACTGTTTAGTAAAGAAGCTCTATAATAACATGTGAAAGCTGTTAATGTTATAGAAAGAAGGGCATGCTTTAAAAGATAGTGATAACTGTTAATGTTAGAAAGAAAGCAGCTATAGAGCATGGGTTTTGACTGTTTCATGTAGACATCAAAGGCAGCTTTATCACATGGTGTACGCTGTTAATGTTAGAAAGAAGGCTGCGACTATAGAGCATGGTGATAATACTGTTAAAGTCATAGAAAGAAGGCTGCTATAATTAAGATGTGTTTAACTGAAACTGTTCGACAGAAACTGCTTTAAAACAAGTGAGTTAGCTTTCAATGTTAAAAGAAGCTGCTTTATAACATGTTGTTAGCTGTTAAATGTATATAAAAGCAGCTGCTATTATAAACATGATTTAAGCTGTACAATGTGGACATCATCGCTGCTTTATAACATGTGTTTAGCTGTTAAAGTTGGAAAGAAGCTGCTTTATAAAGATGTGTAGGCTGTTATTAAAAAGAAGGCTGCTTATAATAATTGAGTAAAGCTGTTAATGCGATGGAAAGAATGCTGACTTTATAAGATGTGTTAGCTGTTAATAAAAGAAGGCTGCTTTATAAGATGTGTTAGCTGTTAATGTTGGAAAGAAGGCTGCTTTATAAGATGTGTGTTAGCAGTTAATGTTAGAAAGAAGGCTGCTTTATAACATGTGTTAGCTGTTAATGAAAGAAAGCTGCTTTATAAGATGTGTGTTAGCTGTTAATGTTAGAAAGAAGGCTGCTTTATAAGATGTGTTAGCTGTTAATGTTAGAAAGGAGGCTGCTTTATCAGATGTGTTAGCTGTTAATGAAAGAAGGCTGTTTTATAAGATGTGTTAGCTGTTAATGTTAGAAAGAAGGCTGCTTTATAACATGTGTTAGCTGTTCATGTTAGAAAGAAGGCTGCTTTATAAGATGTGTTAGCTGTTAATGAAAGAAGGCTGCTTTATCAGATGTGTGTTAGCTGTTAATGTTAGAAAGACGGCTGCTTTATAAGATGTGTTAGCTGTTAATGTTGGAAAGAAGGCTGCTTTATATCATGTGTGTTAGCTGTTAATGTTAAAAAGAAGGCTGCTTTTTACCATGTGTTATCTGTTCATGTTAGAAAGAAGGCTGCTTTATAAGATGTGTGTTAGCTGTTAATGTTAGAAAGAAGGCTGCTTTATAAGATGTGTTAACTGTTAATGTTAGAAAGAAGGCTGCTTTATAAGATGTGTTAGCTGTTAATGTTAGAAAGAAGGCTGCTTTATAAGATGTGTTATCTGTTAATGTTAGAAAGAAGGTTGCTTTATAAGATGTTTTAGCTGTTAATGAAAGAAGGCTGCTTTATAAGATGTGTGTTAGCTGTTAATGTTGGAAAGAAGGCTGCTTTATAACATGTGTTAGCTGTTAATGTTAGAAAGAAGGCTGCTTTAGAATATAATGTTGGCTGTTCTGGGTATTTTTTGTTATGTGGAAGGCTGCTTCATCACATAATATACTGGCTGTTAATGTTATAAAGAACGCTGTTGGTGTTTTTAAAAAAAGAAATGTAAATGCTTTTTATTTTGAAGATAATATGTAAGCACATTAGTGCTTATATAGATATATATATATATATATATATATATATATATATATATATATATATATATATATATATATATATATATATATATATATATATATATATATATATACAGTCCCCGTGTACATGATGTTTGGAACTTTTTACATCAGTTCCATCAATGGTATACTCTTCTCCAAGGCAGAGCAGGTTTTAGCATGTGCGCAATATGCTCTGCGTACGTTAACACATGATACCTGGGTTTATAGTCCCATCCAAAGGACTTTCAGCGGGAATGGAGTTGGCGCTGGTGTTAACTGCAGGGGTAAAGTCCCCTTGGAGTTGGCGCTGGTGTTAACTGCAGGGGTAAAGTCCCCTGAATGAGTGTCTCGGTGGTGGCTCGAACGCCGGCAGTCACATTGTGTAAGCACACCACTAACCACCAGGCTATTCTGCCCTCTTGCTCACCATAGTTACGTTATCTCCAGACACCACATCCTCACTGATCATTAAGTTCTCCATGCCAGATGCTTGTACACAGGCTCTACAAGGAGCTACGTTTTGTCGTCCCAGCAACATCTTGTCCTTTTAGACCATTTTGCAAAGTCACGGGGACGGGATAGCTCAGTAGTCAGAGCACTCGCTTTCCCGAAGCAGCATCGAGCGCGGTTACCAAGTGGATGGGTGACCATTTACCCGCCTTGGCTTCAATGCAGTCCCCCAGTTCACCCAGCTGTAAATGGGTACCTGCCCTCTTTAGGGTCAGGGAAGGTAAAGCAGCGAGGGAGTGAGGAGATGGACGCCACTGCCCTCAAAATGCTGGCTCCTAGAGAAGCCGAGGTCTCTGACATCTCGCTCCGAAATGACCGGATAGGTTATGGGAACACCTTTACCTTTTACCTTCCACCACTCAATGCGCGTAAAATAGCGTCTGATAATTAAACTGGGATCAAAATAGCAGTGTTAGGGTCAAGACGAGGGTAAAGTCCCTCCTGAAGAATTGACATAGCAGATGTTGGCCTGTAAGCTGTGTAAGCAGAGAGTGGCTGTGTGTGTACATGTTACAGTAGAAGATTAATGAGTTGCATTAGGTGTGTGTGTGTGTGTGTGTGTGTGTGTGTGTGTGTGTGTGTGTGTGTGTGTGTTGTGTATGTTGTGTGTGTGTGTGTTGTGTGTGTGTGTGTGTGTGTGTGTGTGTGGTTGTGTATGTTGTGTGTGTATGTGGTGAGTGTGTGTGTTACACAGAGAGACAGAGAAAGGTAGGTGTGTGTGTGTGTGTGTGTGTGTTGTGTGTGTGTGTGTGTGTGTGTGTGTGTGTGTGTGTGTGTGTGTGCACGCGTGCTTTAAAGATCATGCATTTAACAAGATCACATAAAAAACATAAAAACATGTTGCAAAGCTGACGAATCATTCATGTTGTATGAGAAAGCGGTTTCTTTTTTAATTCAACGTCAAGCTCTTTACGATCTCCCAGGTCAACTTCAAGTGCAGACCTGCCAGTGCCTTAATTCCTGTCGTGTTTATACACATGATGCAGAGGATCAAAATATGCAAGCTAAAAATACTGTACTTGTTGTCAGCGTTCGGTGGGTTACAGAAACACGAACATCCCCAACACACATTCTAGAAATGTCGGAATGCGGCTACCTTCAGAGTGGGCAAAAACGGTCACATACGCAAAACCTCATCATTGGTGAACCTCGGAACTCTAGCCGGGAAACACACACACACACCCATACACCCCCACCCATACACACACACACACCCATACCCACCCACACACACACCCATCACACACACCACAACACACACACCCATCACACACACACCACACCACACACCCATCACACACACACACCACCACCCATCACACACACCCACACACACACACACACAACCACACACCCACCACACTACCACTACCACCACACCCACACCACACCACACATACACCACATCACACACACACCAACCAACCACACTACACCACACCACCACACACACACACACACACACACACACACACGCGCACACACACGTGGATGAGACTAAAAACAGAGGTCCCGTGTGCAAAAGCATGCAGAACATCTTGTGCACACGTTAAAATCCGTTCCACTTTTCGGAAGAGTAGGCCATTGTGTACCGGTGGGAACGAATAACAAAATGTACATAACTGCATACACACGGGACTAGATGTAAAAAAAAACAACAACCCACACGATTGTTTATTCCGTTATCCTCGAAATAAAATAAATGAAATAAAAGAATAAAATAAAATCACACACACACACACACATCTATCAAGCAATAATAATTCCCTAAACCTCGTGAGCAGGTCCGTTGGGAAAAGTATGGGCTTTTACATTCTGAACAGTGGAGAATGTAGTAGGCCTGATGCCGAGTTACTTGACTGACTGACTGACTTCTGACTCCACTCCTTGAGGAGTCTCTGGGTTATCCTGTAGCCTAGATTTCGTCCCCGCTTTGGGATGCTGGGGGGGGGGGGGGGGGGGGGGGGGGGGGGTGGCTGTCAGAATGAACAGCATCTCTACCATCTGAAAATTATGTTAGGAATTCTCTTACTTTGATTCTACCCCTCTCTTTGTTTCTACTTTGTTCCTTTTCTTCCTGTCACCTCCTGCTTGTGTCTTTTCTGCCTTCTTGGTCCATTCTCCTGCTGGTTTTGTTTGTTTGCTTTTTTACCCAGAAAGACTTCAAAAGGTAATAATTCTCTACCATGCCCAAGTTGAATGCGCTGGGCTTGACAAGTCAGGCGCTTTTTAATTAAAGGCAGCAGGTCGCATTTTCGCTTATAGGACAGACAATAGTTGTTGAGTGCTCGACGAAGAAGATCGTGAGTTCATTTGTGTTGTTCAAATGCTGTTTTTGTTCGTTTGTATTTGTTTGGTTGGGGTTTTGTTTCTTTGTTGTTTTGTTTTGGGGGTTGGTTTTTTGTGTGTGTGTTGTTGGGGTTTTTTTGGGGGGAGGGTGTGTGTGTGTGGTGTGTGTGTGGGGGGGGGGGGGGGGGGGTGCTTGTTTGTTTAGCTGTTGGTTTTTTGGGGGTGTTCGTTTTTGTTTTGTTTTTTCATTCTAATCTTCTGTGACATTCCTGCGCTGAAGTTCACATGCCGCTCATTCCAATCACACCGCCCCAACCATTCTGTGTCTCGCCCTATCTTATCCGCAGGGTCACAAGTCCAGAAGGAGAGTCTATCAACGTTAGGCTGCCTTGCAGGTACCAGCTAGTGAGGCCCTGCACTGCTGTTCAGCGCTATGCCACTTTGGCGGTGTTCAGTGGGGCCTAACACACTCAGACCACCACTGCTAAAAACAACACTAATAATTATATTAAGTCACGGAGACAGTGAGGCGCCCACCTAGGGTGGGTAACGTCCCTCCAACGACCTTCTCCCATGAACCTCACACACACACTATCTCCTGAGGCTTTGACACGAGGCCTAACTTACCACAGAAGTGGACGGGGAAATGAGACTGAGGTCACCACGAGACAAAGCAACAGGGGCCCCTGAAGTGGAGGCGATGGCCAGGGGCAGCGATGATAAATAAATAAGGTAGTAATGACGCTGCAGCACTTTGCTATTGAAGGGTAACGTCATTCAGACTGGCAGCACCCACACCCCAGAGTTGCAACGCCAACCCTGCAGTGTTCCCCCGTGGGGAGGCCGGGACCCTGTCAGTAGAAACAGCATCTCCACCTTCTGGAAATTCTGTGCTACAAATTCCCTCTTTTCTATCATTCTCTTTGTTTCCGCCTTGTTCCTTTTCTTCCTGTCACCTCCTTGTCTTTTTTTCTGCCTTCTTGGTCCATTCTCCTGCCTTTTTTCCCCAGAAAGACTTAAAAAAATAACAATTCTTATGCCCAAGTCGGATGCGCTGGGCAGGTGCTTAAAGGCAGCGTGACGCATTTTCGCCGATATAAGGGACACTAGTTGTCTGAGCGTTCAACGAACAAGGTCACGTGTTTTGAGCCATGCTTTCAAAATCACATCCATAAAGCCAGGGGTCTTGCAGTAGAAATAGCAGCCCCACCTTCTGGAAATTCTGTGCTAGAAATGTCTCTTTTTTATCACTTTGTTTTTATTTACTCCCCCCCCCCCCCCCCCCCCCCCCCCCCCCCCCCCCCCCCCCCCCACCCCCCCCCCCCCCCCCCCCCCCCCCCCCCCCCCCCCCCCCCCCCCCCCCCCCCCCCCCCCCCCCCCCCGATAGAATTGCGAGAAGAAGAAGAAAGAAAAAGAGGAGGTGAAAGAGGAGAAGAAGAATGCAAAGAATATGAAGAAGAATGCAAATGTGAAGAAGAATGCAAATGTGAAGAATGCAAAAATTGAGGAGGAGGATGCAACAAATATGAAGAAGAATGCAATGAAGACTGCAAGGAATGTGAAGAAGAAGAGAAACAAAACAAAGCATCTACACTCAAAACAAACCAACGTTCAATTTTATTCCTTGAAAATGTTTTTTTATTATATAATCTTCCAAACATTCATACATAAAGAACACCAATCTCCTAGACAATGTCCACAAACACAATACTCATACCAATGCCAGTATAAATTATGGGATATTGAGAGATGCTGATGAGGGAAACGGACGTCGGTACAAGACGAAGAAATGAGGAAGGAAGACACCCAGGAGGAAGAAGGACGACTGCAAAAACAAAAAATAATATTCAACAGCAGCTCACATTCACATCAATTATCCCCTGACCTTAACACAAAAACCTACAACGACAAAGCTAAATGATTAAAAAAACCAACAACAACCAAAAACCCCTTTGATGGTGCGATGATAAAAATGATGGTGAAAACGGGGTTACAAATCCTTTTAGCCAACATTACTGAAAGAAAGAAACGTAATCAAGCCATGTGGTATGTGAGAGACAGAGATAAGACCACATTTCTTCCAAATAACAACAAAGGACAACATCAGAGAGAACATATGTGCACATTACTAACAATTGGGGGGGGGGGGGGGGAATTATGAATAACTTACATTAACTATTCTGTAGATACTTAAAAAACAAAACAAAAGAAACTGGCTAAAATCAGAAAAAAACCTGAAATAACAAGATATCTTTGGCTGCTTTTTGAAGACTTTTTTTTCATGAAACAAGTTTTACAATGACAATATGAAACAAATCAGTGATGAGTTGCCATATTGATCCACTCATGACTTTTGGGGGGGGGGGGGGGGGGGGCATATTTTGATGCATATATGCACAAAAATGTTGCATTTGATGGGTATATATATATATATATATATGTATAATTATGATTTTACGATATTTTCTTGAAAATCTGAAATGGGAAACTTGCTACCTTTATTTATAAATGCGCTCAAGCAATAATACAACTTTAAAAATGGCTTTTTTAGAAATGGCTTTTTCTTCCATTGAAACAAAAATACCCACAGATCACTTGAGCTTATCACATGATCAAAATCAAGACTATTTCATTTCATTTTCAAACACAAAGTTGCCCAATACATTTTACTCAGTTATACTTCTGTGTTTGGGAAAAAATGAGCAAAACAAAAAAAAAACAAAAAAAAGCAACTGAATCACAAGCATTATACACATTGAATAAGTTGTCATTCCCCAATCCATGAACAGTGATGTTGTGTATGCACAAAAACACACAAAGGCACACATACCATTGCACATAGAGAATCTCACACACACACACTTACACACCCACATACTATAAACTACTAAACCACATCAAGGTGTAGTGGACACACAATGTATAAATAGGACGTGAATGTACATACCACCAGGGACAAAACACACGCAGATCTGGGATATTACAAACCACCTCAGGTTGACTGATACATTGGTATACACCATACAGTACAGAAACATCCAATGAAAGTCAGATTGTAGATTAGTATGGAGGGAATGAATGGTACACAAGAAAGATGCACAGTTATTGCATTATCGGGAAGTACAAAACGTCAAACACATCAGAATTTGTTACCATACTTTCTTTTTGCCAAAATGACAGAGGATTTCAGCCAAATCATGATGATGACATCACAAAATCTAGTTAGCCAACCTAAAAAAAAAAAGAACAAATAAAAAAGGGCCATGAAACAGTATCATGCAAAATGTGATGAAGCCATGCTCGTTTACAAGTACAATGTTGGTCAAGCTTGGATGCCAAAATTAATTCTGAGTCTCATGATTTGTTCAGACCATTGTGAACAGTTAGTTCACATTGACTTGGGCTTTCTTTGGTTGACTCGAGGGTGTTTTTCCCCCTTTTTTGAGGAAGGGTGGGGGTGGGGGTAATCTTTGATAAATCAATTTCATAATGATGAAATTGTAACAGGCTACATGCACTTTTTTTCCTCCAGTCTTTATCTGCTCAAAGAAATATATCAGAATCGCTTTTAACAATTGTTCAAGGTTTTCTTTTCTCAACTTCATTGAAAACAACTTTATACACATTTTCTAACATCCCATAGCCCACACGATATATTAAGAATGAACGAGGATGGCTTTATGATAGTTAAAAAGACACAGAAAGACAAGGAAGGAATTGTTTATCAGCTTTAATGCACCTTTTACAATAAACCACAAAAAAAGCAGAAACCAGGGGCTTTTTAAAAACTATGTACCTATGCATTGCATGCCTTAAAGAAAAGCCTCTGGGTTTATATAATGTTTACAAAACAACTTCTTTTTTTTAATAAATTCAAATCATTTTGACAAAAAGTCATGTTAATAAAGATTTATTTAAAACCATCAAGAACAAGAAAAATCAGAGTAAATTTATTGCCTTTCTAAATGCTTTAAAATTTGTAGTTATATTTTTTGTTTGCTTTTTTCCTTTTCGTGACAGCAATAGTATGCACATTACTTAACTCCTAGAAAAGAAAAAAATCAACACCTTCAGAACACACACACACATGTACACACCAGCTGCCAATCCCATTTTGCACAACTTTTGGCTGGCAATGTCATCCTCAACACTGATGACAATACGACAGTATTGAAGACTAAACATTTCGCACAAGGAATACTATATTATATTTTTCCTTCCTTCCGTCAGTACTGAGTGACCTGATAGACTGTTCTTTATTCCTCTAAATCAGAGTCCAGCTGCCCCCCCTGGGGAGAGTGCTTCTGAGCAGCCCCACCCTTGTTTTCCTGGATGCACATTTGTTGTTTCCCAACCCAAGTGGCTTTTTACTACAGAATTTTGCTAAGGATAACATTACTCTCTAGTTGCTGTGGTCTTTCTAATGAATGCTTTTGCTACAGGACTTCAGTTTATCATCTCTTCTTAAAAGACTAGTACCCAGAACCCTAAAACCACCATTTAAAGTGTGGTGGACGTTTGGTTGGGGGGGAGAGTTTGGATTCAAACAGGAATTCCACTGCGACTCTGTCCTATAGAACAGAAACTGGCACATTACTGCAACAACAGCTCATGAAAAATGGTCAACATGTTCTCATGGAACCTTCGCCTACAATCAACTACATTTGGCACAATTCAACATACATCGTTGCACAAGTGATTACATGGACATCTTGCTTCTGCCTTACCAATCTTCATTACATTACATCTTGCTTCTGCTTTATCAATCTTCATTACATTACATCTTGCTTGCGCTTTATCAATCTTCATTACATTACATCTTGCTTGCGCTTTATCAATCTTCATTACATTACATCTTGCTTCGCTTTATCAATCTTCATTACATTACATCTTGCTTCTGCTTTATCAATCTTCATTACATTACATCTTGCTTCTGCCTTACCAATCTTCAGTATAGAAAATCTTGCAGACACTAACCCAAGATTAAAACTATCATATATATCTTTAACAGGCTAGGTAGTGGTAGGATGCAGGAGAAACGGAGTTCACTGATAATGGTTGGACAATGCCCTTCACAGACAGACACACTCTCTGAACAGGACACATCCCTCTCTCTCTCTCTGCCTGTTTGATCAGCTCCTCACACGGCAGTTTCTGCACCGGTGGAGCTACAGAATAGGAACAGACTGTGTCTGGTGTTGCTGTTCCACCTGCACTACAACAATCAATGAACCAGCATGCACAGACACTGCCATGGAATCTTCTTCACTGTCAGAATTGTCAACAGACCAAGGTTAGGTACACACAGCTTTACCTTCTTCACCTGTCCCAAAGTCTCGTAGACCGTTGAGGCACCACTGAAGATTTTGCAACCAGCCTCCTCCACTCCAAACCAGATAGAGTTTCCAAAATTCAAGTAAATTTCCAAATTTGGCAAACAGAAACCTGCACATTGATGTGCTGTAAGGACAGGGAATTCCACCATCACACCTTACCTTACCTTACCTTATAATCCACTCTGACACAGGGCTTCATTTAATTTAACAACCCATGCGGGGCAACAGAATGGCAAACATCAACTGTACAACAACATCACCACAACAAAAGACTCTTGTCACAGGAATTCAACAAACAACATTGCCATTCCCATCACCACCACCACCACCACCAGACCACACCGCCAACACAGTCATCACAAAAAAACAACCCAAGCTCCCCCAAAACATGACACAGGCTTGCTTTTCTCTGACCACAACAGACTCAACAAACAAAGGATGTCGTCCTCTCTCTCTCTCTCTCCGTCTCCCAGAAATCACACCGACCTGCATCATCACACTACCCATCACCGCCTAACAGTCACAGAAGAGAGACACACAGGTCCCTAACAACGGATGCATACTGGGTGAAACAGGAGAAACATGCACATCACCAATCTTCGCTTTTAACAAAACCGTCAGGAAGGCCCCCTGACAGTAGTGCAACATCCTCCATCGTCCAGTGTTGCCTGTAGCTCTTTTCTCCTTACCATCAAGGTTCCCTAACACTAATGCCATGCATTCATTCTTTCCCTGCCAAGTTTCTGACCAAACAACTGTCTTGAGCGCCAAGTATTTGTCAACTGATTTCTCAAGCATTCAGTGTGTGTCAGAGAAACACGTTTGGTTTTTCCACTTGAGAGACAAGTAATGGTTTGACTGCAAGCAAAAAGGAAGAAATCCAATATAAGAAAATTAGGACAGCTTACAAAAGAAAGAACAGCTGATGACCCACCCCTTAACTCACTTCATACCAGTAATGACATCATGTAAACAACCACTCTCATTCCACTATATGCAGCAGGTGGTAACTAATAATGATATAAAGAAAATTTATCTGAGCACCAGAAAACATCCTGATAAAAACAGCGTTGAAAACTACCAGGCATCAGACTTGAAGCCATGATTCCTGCATTAGATATCTATCATAGGTCAGAGCTCTCTGAAGCAGACTGTGTGTCCATGCCCACGGAGCAGAGCTCGATACTGATGGTGCAAGGTTTTACTTACTACCAGTCAACAGGTCTGGACACCATGTCCTGGAATCTCCTTAGTCCTTATTAACAGCATAACTCTGTGTTTATTTGACATCAAGGCTTGGTCTATAACTTACATGCTCTGCTGGCTTGGCCTTCTTCAGATGAGACTATAAACCCAGGTCCCTTGTGCAAACATGCGCAGAACATCTTGCGCACGTTTAAACCTGTTCCACCGTTTGGAAGAGGAGGCCATTTGAGCCGGTGAGAACAGTAACAAAATTGACAAAATCGCATGCACACAGGGAGAGAAAATCTATTGCCAAAGAACAATGGTCTGGGTGAAAATGGTAACAGATATATTTACACAAACACAAGTACTGTACACTTTTGCTACACGGGGGTAACTGAGCAGATGTGATTATTCTGCTTCGTGGGAGAGTCACTCCCTCACTAGAAATCGATAAAATCCCATCATTACACCGTGCAAAAACAAAGTGGATCATGCCCCCTCAACCTGTACTGTATGCACACCATTCAGGAGCAAAACTGCCACCCCTTACTGATCATGAAACAATGCTAGATAATTCAACAGATACAAACAATAACAACGCAACCAAGCTATAAACAGGTTAACATATTTGTAAAATATCAAACAGTATGACTGGGTAATCATGCTCACATCATCATCATCAACGGGGCTTCTAGAGAAAGTGCAACTGGGAACAGAAGGTACCAGAAAGAAACATCATCATTTTGAAAAGTCCTGTTCCATGGCTTGGACTATGCATGTTCCATGGCCTTGAATATTCCTGTTCCATGGCCTCGAATATTTCTGTTCCATGGCTTTGAATATTCCTGTTCCATGGCTTTGAATATTTATGTTACATGGCCTTGAATGGTCATGTTCCATGGCTTTGAATATTTATGTTCCCTGGCCTAATATAGTCCTGTTCCATGGCTTGTAGTATCCATGTTCCCTGGCCATGACTATTCCTGTTCCATGGCTTTGACTATTATGTCGCATGGCTACAAAGGATTCACACATTACACAAATGCTGCCTACATAGTACTCACTCACTCCTGTCTAAGGAAGCAAGAGGGGGTAAGGGGGGAGGGGGAAGTTAGGTTATATATACACATATATATATTAAACACTTATCACGCATATATTGTGCTGTGCTCTCTTCATTATTCCTTCCTTTCCCCCCAAAAAATCATTCAGTCTCTCTATGGAGATAGAATTCATAAAATCAGGAATAAAAGTGCTTCTATGCATATAAGCTTGTAAAGTTTCATAGTGTTATGGATGAAATGTGAAAGGGAGGGGTGGGGGTGACGGACAGACAGAAACAAAAACAGATGAAGACAGGGGAGGAGGAAGGGGAGAGTGGGTCTAAATAAAAATTCTTAACGACAAATTTGACTGTGACCTGCCACAAATGTAGAAGAGTGGAGGCTGCATGCACACAGAACAAAACTGAAAACGACCATTTTTAACAGTATATACAATACTTTGCATTGCTCTTTTCTCTTTGCATTTGTTTTTTTTGGACTAAAAATCATCATTTCTCATTTTAAAACATTGTGGGAACAAAACAGACAACCACAAACAAAAAAAACAAAAAACACACACACACAAACACGGCCGGAAATCTAGGAGATGGAAAGGTGGCTGTGGAAGGGAGGATTAGAAAAGAGACTGGACTGGCAATTCTGACACAGCAGTCTCATCTCCAGCTTTCCTGCATAACTCCACTACCTAAATGTATGTGTAATACACAATACCTTCAGAACGGCACATTTTATCTGCTGACATGAATAATTCACCAAAAACTGGAAGAAAAACAAACAATATCTGCAATTTCAAAAACATTCATCTTTATTTCATCTCCTGCATAAACATCATGATCACAAACCTTCATCATCCACTTCATCCTCTAGGCTGATAACAGGTCACTCTCTAAGAAAGGGGGGGAGGGGGGGGCAGAAAGAAGGGAGGAGGGTGAAAGGGGGGGGGGGGGAGAAGGGCTAGAGAGGCGGGAGGAGAGAGTGAAACAAGTGGATGACAAAATCTGTCCAAGCAGTTACCATTCTCATGTTCAGCACCTCCAAACCTGCTTTACAACACTGACCCAGCTGCCACCATGTAACTGCCCCAGCTGTACATACCACGCACCACCACCATTCCCTCCAACCACAAGTAACCACAGACATGGGTCTGTGCTTTTGGATTATTTTAACAGTCATCTTTTTCCCAGAAAAAATGAAGAAAACACTATGAATATGTAACAAGCTGAAGAAACCATCTTTCAAAATGTATTCACACTTTTTCCCAGATTTGAGATTAAGAACAATCTCTTTTTGAGTTTCATAACTTTTTAAAATTTGTTTATTCTGAAGCGTGTGTGTGTATGTGGTGAGAGAGAGAGACAGAGAGAGAGAGACAGAGAGAGAGCGGGAGGGAGGGAGATTGAGTAAATGAGTGATGCGTGCGCATGCACGTATACTTATGTCTTTGTGAGCATGTCTGATTTTTCAACCTAATATCAACCTGAAAGGACTCTCAGAAATCTTATCTTTCACCCAATGTTTGATGAGTTCATTGCAATGGTCAAAAGATTTCAACAGGAAACGGGACCCCCCCAAAAATGTAAGCTCCTGAAGTATACTTTTGACCAAGAGTAATCTACCCCTAACCACCACCTGTGAGCTGACCTGAGAGCTGGGCATGGGAGTGTGTAGTTGTCTGAGACAACATGTTTTCCTCTGTTGATGCTACACACGGCATGAACATGACGGATGCGGTCATGGCACCTTCTACTACTCACTAAACTCCTGGCATTATTCTGTGACAAAATCATATAAGTTGCTGACAATAAATAATCTAAAAGTGAGGATTACTATAAAAAAATAAAAAAAGCAAGCTATCTACATCTTTTGACCTACATACAAAACAAAAAAAAAAACACCAAAAACGAAACAACAAAACAAACCTTGGCTCTGTTGACGCCGTGTTGTGAATCCTAAGATGGAAAACTCACGTCATAACAAGATCAAATATGCTGCAGAACATAGTACCATTTTCACCCAGCATCTACGCTTTCCTTTGTTCTCAAACACTATGCCACAGACACAGTTCAGTCACAGATTTCACACAAGTCAATGAAACACGAACCTCCAACACATGTACCTACTTCACAAATCAAATGAGCAAATGACACAGGCGACACTCAGCTCCTTCGAGTTCAGACAGAGGAAGTCTACAGTTGTCAAGCCTAGCACTCCAGTTCACACACAATCTTAGCTAGTCTTCTGCACTGGAATGGTCTGAGAGGGGATTGGGTTCTCCGTTGACCTTGCAGCGATGGATGATGGCCTGCTCGTAGGCTTTGTGCACGGCCCTGCGGACGTTGGCTTTCTTGTTCTCCAGCAGGCGACTCTTGTCCACCTCTGAACTCACTCCCAAAGGCTGCAGTTTAGGACGAGGTAGCCACTGCCTGCAACACACACCAATCACGCAGCCACTGTAACTGATAACTTTAGAGGCAAGGGAAAAGCTTGGGTGATGCGTTCATTTACAGCAGAAGTGAAAATTTAATTATTAACAAATATTCCACAACCACTAATGTAAAAAAAAAAAAAATTACAAAAAAGGAGGTAAAAAAAACTGTTAACAAATAGCACACAACCACTGAGGTAAAAAAAAAGATGAACAATTACACAAAAACTAGGTAAAGGATTTTTATCAGCAATGTTACACAACCACTGCTCAGTATGTTTTTTTCACTGAAAGAAAAAGAACAGTGATGAACTGACAAACCTCTCTCTTCAACATTGCAACAGTACACTGCTAATGAATCACTTTCTCAACAACAACAAAAAACCACCTCCACATCCTTAATACCAAACTACTATGATCATCACTCACTCATCATCTTTACAAATGAGGGACAGGAGTGAAGAGTTTAGAGGATGAGAGTGGGGGGAGGAAGGAATATCTCTTCCAAATAGGGACTCTAAGCCATCCCTAAGCTAAACCCTTACTATATACATACTGACACAAAAGTGAACAAGGTTTGGGGCTTTTTTTTTTTTTTTTTGGGGGAGGAGGAGGGTGTAGTGGAGGATAGGCTAGAGAATGAAGACACACACACACACAGACAGGAGGCTGTTGCATGCAGCAGCAGCAGCAGACTAAACAGTTATCTGATGGGGCAGGAAGGAGGCAGGCTAAACAGTCCCTGAGCCCACCCTGCCATCAATCATTGGATCCCACCTTCAGCCAGCTAACTCCCAGCTCCACTCACCCTTCTTGTGCCCTTTCTTTCTGCTGCTTCTTTTTATTTTTTACCCCACCCCTTTCTCTCAAGAGGTTTTATTGAATACATGTGGCACACAGGTAGCATTCCTTCCTGAAACAATGACCTTGACAGGAGGAAGGGAGGGAGGGAAGGGGAGGGAGGGGAGGGGAAGACAAGAGAAGCAGGTAGAGAGGGAAGGGGAGGGAGGGAGGGAGGGAGGGAGGGAGAGAGAGAGACAGAGACAGACCCTGACAGAGGGTAGGGGGGGGAGAGATGGGAGAAGAAAGAGAGAGAAGAGAGAGAGGAGGGAAGAGAGAAGGGAAAGAGAGAGGGAGGTAGGAGGAGGGAGGAAGGAGAGAGAGAGAGAGAGAGAGGGGAGAGAGAGAGAGAGAGAGAGAGAGAGAGAGAGAGAGAGAGAGAGAGAGAGAGACAGACAGACAGACAGACAGACAGACAGAGGGAGCAGATTAGGGTTTAAGGGTTGGTTGGTTTTTTTCTTTTTCAAACCACTGACATGGGGAAGCAGTGGTGGAAGTGGAAAGAAGAAAGTGGAAAAGAATAAGAACAGTGGCCAAAGAAATGGGTGATGGCTTAACAAAAATAGAAACAGGACAAACAGACTTATCATTTGAAATGTCAGAGCAATGCATTTTCCGCTCATAATATCAACAGACAACAATACTTGCAGACTGAGCATTTGACAAAGAAAAAGAAGAAACATGAACTGTCTGCCAAATGCAGACAGCATTTTAATTTCTTTTTTTTCCTCCTATTATCTTCCTTCACCATCCCCTTCTACCTCCCAAAAACTAATTTCTATATTTTAAAAAACCCTTCTACCCTAAAAAAGAACCAATTTCTATATAAAAAAAAAACCAAACTAACTAGAAACAAAACGTTATTAGTTCAACCAAACACTCTTACTCAAAAAAAGATCTAAAACACACAAAACAACACAATCAGTAAACACTTGACCAACAATCTAGTTTTACGCCAACGGAAGTTTTTTTAAAAATCACCCACCACCACCCCAACAACAACTAAAAATTAAACCCTCCACACTTGGCACGATTTCAATGAGAAGAATTTGTACCGGAAGACAGTTTCATCCTTGAGACCAAAAATAACCCATTGCCAGGACTCTAATGTTATTTCTCTCTCTCTCTCTTTGAAAGTGATGAGACAGCAAGGCCTATTAAACAGGTGAAAGCCACCAGCCTTGCTCACATTCTGTGTGTGTGTGTGTGTGTGTGTGTGTGGTGTGTGTGTGTGTGATAGAGAGAGAGAGAGAGACAGAGACAGTGTGTGTGAGTGAGTGAGAGCAAGAGAGAGAGCAAGAAAGAAAGAAAGAAAGAGTGAGAGAGAGAGAGAAAGAGAGAGAATGTGTGTGTGTGTATGGAACATGCCTGATGTGTGTGCCTGCTTGCCTCCCTGTGTGTGTGTGTGTGCGTGTGCGTACCAAAAAGTTTTTTAAAAGACTTCTACAGCTGGCCTACCCGTACACAGATTGACCAGACACTTGACTGACTGACTGGACTACCTACCTCTTGCTTCCACTTCCAGCCAGGTAAGGCAACAACAACAACAACAACAGCAACAAGCGGAGGGAAGGAAGGAGGAAGGGCAGGTGAAGGGCACTACTACCTTGATTAAACCTGACAAGTTGCCCCTAAGAGCATAATTACACCAGCTGCAGAGAGAACCTCACCTGGTCCACCCTGTTAGTTCAGGTTCAACCCCCTCCCTCCCTCCACCCCCCCCCCCCTCCCCCACCAGTCTCCCACTGCTTTTCTGTGAAAGTTGAAAATCAGGGTAGATGGAATACAAGGTGGGAGGTAGGTGGGGGTATGGGGGTAGGTGGTGTGGGAGTGGGAGGTGTGTGGTTTGAATTGGGAGTGGGAAGTGACTGGTTTGAGGTGTGAAGATGTATGGAGAGAAGTGTAGGTGGTAAGAAGAATCAATGAGCATTGAGGAGGAAGGGATAGAGGAAGACAGGTGTGTGTGTGTGTGTGTGTGTGTGTGTGTGTGTGTGTGTGTGTGTGTGTGTGTGTTGTGTGTGTGTGTGTGTGGTTGTGCTGGTGTTGTAGTGTGTGTGCCTACCTAGTGGCTGTTTAGTATTTCAGAGACAGAGCAAGCAGGTGTGTGTGTGTGTATGTGTGCATGCACACATATGTGTGTTGTGTGTGTGTGCATGCATGCCTGTATGCGTGTGCGTATTTATTTATTTATTCTTTTATATTGAGGATAATGGAATAAGCACTAATGTGCTTTTTTAACATCCAGTCCCATTGTGTGCATGCGGTTATGTAAATTTTGACATCCGTTCCCACCGGCACACAATGGCCTACTCTTATGAAAAGTAGAACAGGATTTAACATGTGCGCAAGATGTTCTGCATGCATTTGCACATGGGGCCTCGGTTTATAGTCTCATCCGAAGGACTTTTGGGGAGAATGGAGTCTGCACTGATGTTAACTCCAGGGGAAAATATCCCCTTGAACGGGATTCGAACCCGGGTCATCAGATTGCGAGTGCAATATTCTAACCACTAGGCTATCCCGTCCCCCCTTGAGTATGCCTCTGTGTGTGCGTGTATGCGTGTGAGCGTGTAAAACTGCCTCCCTAGCAGCTGTTAGTTTGGCATTTCAGAGAGAGACAAGAGCGAAAGGTGTAAAGAGGTGTCTGTTTACTGGTGGGGACCAACTTCACTTGTACTGCTCACCCTGACACTCCTGGCAGGCAGGCAGTCACCCTCCCCACACCAACCAACTGTAACCCCAGCATGGCTAACACAACCCATACTCCATCTCAACCCCCATCCCAGCAATGCTGTGCTCAATCTCAGTTTAACCCTAGCAGAGCAAACACACACAACTGATGATACACCAACTGTAATCCTATCAGGCCACAACACAACCACTATTCCATCTCTTCAATTTAACTCCATTGGGGAAGAAGAAAAAAACACAAAACACCCACTCAACCAATTTTAACCCTGCTAAACCCAGCCAGTTTTAACCCAATTAGAGCTAACATCCCCTATCATCAATCTCAACCAATTTTAACCTTTCACTGTCAGGGACAACACAATCAATATCAAATTTTAACCCGACCAGGGACAATAACAACCAATAACTTCAAATAATTTTATCAGAATTTTTTTTTTTAGCCTTTCTTATGTTTAGGATTTTTTGTGGTGGTGCTTTTGGCTTTGCTTTAAAAAAAAAATTAAACCTGGGAGATAAAAAAAAAAATCACAAAGAAGACTTCAGACAAAACTTTTGTGCTTTTTTAGAAGAAAAACAAACAAAACCCCAGATACCCGTAACCTTCAACTCATCAGCATACACACACCGTTATTTTATTTTTCTTTGTTTTGTTCCTCAGCTACAGCTCTCACTTGTAGCCTCAGGTTCACCGATCGTGAGATTTTGCGTATGCGACAGTTTTGGCCCACCATGAAGGTAGCTGCATTGCAGCTTTAGAGATACACAATGTTATAACTATTCACAATTCACAGTGGCCCTGATCTGGACCAATAACACAGTGTATTCTTCGTCCCTCCAGAGATCACTATTTTCATATTTCATCACTGGTAAAAACCGATTTTATTGAACTGAACATAATAATAATAATAATGATGTATGGAATTTATATAGCGCTGAATCTTGTAAAGCAACAAATCAAAGCGCTCCGATGACTTCTTTTTTTTTAATGCGTGTGTATGCGGGTTTTTAAAATTTTGTCATCTGTTCCCACCGGCACACAATGGCCTACTCTTTCAAAGAGCAGAACAGGATTTAACATGTGCGCAAGATGTTCTGCATGCGTTCGCACACGGGGCCTCGGTTTATAGTCTCATGCGAAGGACATGATATGTATATGTAAACAAAAAACAACATCAGCAACAGCAAGCTCATTTAAAGCTTATATCACGATATAATAACAACTCACGTCAAAATGACTGGTGGACGACTCAGTTGTTCTCTTCAAGCTATCGCTCCGCCCAGCTGTCATTGTTAATCAACTATCGATCATTCTCAGTAAGGGAAGTTTTTAAAGTTTACACGCCTTTGTGCAGAAAAGCGATCATGATAACAAAACATGCACACAGCCCTCTTTCAAAACTGTGCTGCAGCAGCAGCAGCGTTGTGCATTTATCTTCCCACTCCAGCTGTTATGACATATGCCACCACTTCCGCATATTAGCACCAACTTTCAACAAACACCTGACATTTCCTCCATTAGCCGGCCTGACTCTTTGAGACTCAAAACAGATGTTTCTTCAACGGCCCCTGAAACCAGGTACAAAACTACTGAGCAGAAATGGTGCATCTGGGTCGCTGAATTCTGAGATTTGCAGAAATGTGAAAATGTTTATACAGCTATGTGATGTTTTCCACAGCTGCTGGACAGAATTCACAATAGAACAGATAGATAGATAGATAGATAGATAGATAGATAGATAGATAGATAGGTAGATAGATAGATAGGATAGATAGAGATAGATAGATAGATAGATAGGTAGATAGATAGATAGGTAGAAGAAGATAGATGAGATAGATTAAAAAGATAGGTAGAAATAATAGATAGATAATAGAAGAAATAGAGAAAGATAAGATAGAAGAAGATTGACGACAGACAGACAGACAGACAACAGTAGTATAGAAATAATAACAGACAGACAACGACAGACAGACAACAGACAGAAGACAAAGACAGACAGAAGACAACAGTAGTAGGTAGTGATAGAGAGGGAGAGAGAGAGAGAGGAGAGTGTAAGATGAAGAGAAGAGATGTTAATTACGTAGAGAGAAGAGAGAGAAGATGTGAGCATCTCTCCCTAAATTAAGAAATAAAAGATACAATGGAATAGAAAGAAAGAAAGAAGATTGACCAAACAAATGAACAATAACCAAGAGAAACATAAACCGAACAACCAACAAAGAGCAAAACAAAAATCAAATAAAACAAAACCCAAACCATTCTTACAGACAGGGGAAGAGGTGGGAAGTGTATATGTTATCTGTTAAAAAAACTGTTTAATTACTTTGTTAGTTCACAAACACCAAATTACAGCATTTTGTTGTTTTGCTTTGTTTTTCTCCCTGATTTTAGCTGGTTGAAAGAACACTGGTGTTGATGCTGATAACTAGTGACCTGACAAGACTCTACAAAAGCCTTTTTTTTAAACACTGACAGAATACTATGTGAGCGGTACCTTCAACATCAACAAGACCTTTACCACGTATTTATCGATTTTAAGAAGGCATTTGACAGGGTGTGGCATGCAGCTTTGTGGGCAACCATGAATTTGTACAGCATCAATGCAAACCTGATCAGAGTCATCAAACAGCTGTACAGCGAGGCCACCAGTGCAGTGTACTACAACAACATTGGAGAATGGTTTCGAACAACAGTTGGAGTAAGGCAGGGCTGTCTACTCTCACCCACTCTTTTCAACATCTTCCTTGAGAGAATCATGGCTGATGCACTGGAACATCATGAAGGATCAGTCAGCATTGGTGGCAGAACGATCACAAACCTCCGCTTCGCAGATGACACTGATGGAATAGCAGGATCAGAAAAAGAGCTTGCCAGCCTAACAGAACACTTGGATAAGGCCTCCAAAACATACGGCATGGAAATCAGTGCAGAGAAGACCAAACTGATGACTAATAACACCAACGGCATTAGCACTGATATCAGGGTTAATGACCAGAAGCTGGAAACAGTTCAAAGCTTCAAGTACCTGGGAGCCATTGTATCCGACCAGGGATCCAAGCCAGAAGTAGTATGCAGGACTGCACAGACAATAACAGCTTTGTCAAAACTAAACACCATCTGGAGAGATAAGAATATCTCACTTATCTCCAAGATCAGACTAATGCGCTCCCTTGTCATATCCATATTTCTGTATGCCTGTGAATCATGGACCCTGACTGCAGATTTGGAGAGAAGAGTACAGGCAGTGGAGATGAGATGCTTTCGGAGACTCCTTGGCATCTCCTACAAAGACCACATAAGCAACGAAAGCGTGCATAACAGAATCCAGCAAACCATTGGACCCTATGAGAACCTTCTAACGATCGTGAAAAAGCGTAAACTTAAGTGGTATGGGCATGTCACAAGATCCCAAGGAATTACAAAGACAGTTTTGCAAGGCACTGTCCAAGGAGGAAGAAGAAGAGGCAGACCAAGGAAGAGCTGGGAGGATAACATCAGCGAATGGACAGGCCTAGAACTCAACAAAACCCTGAGAAAGGCAGAACAGAGAGAGGAATGGAGGGAACTGGTTGCTGAGTCTTTGAGGGTGCCCCCACGGTCGTCAGACTACGGGACAGATAGATAGATAGATAGATAGATAGATAGATAGATAGACAGTCAGGTGACTCTTGTATCTATTCCAACTGACTAACAACAAAAGAAGATGTCTTAACCCTTTGCTGGGCATAGCGTCCCAAAACGTCCGAACCTATCCTTGGGCACAACGGCCAAAAACAGCCGGCGACGTGACCGTCACTTCAGTGCGTTCATACATTCGAAATTCCCGCCAATCTCGCTTCAAATATCGTGAAATTAGAAGCAACGAGACTGCCCACGTGACTTCCGCATGTACATTGCAAATGGCGGCGGTTGGAATGTGTTTGTGGCAAGTTTTGGAGGAAAAAAATCGCAATTTTTCCCAAGATGGACGCTATCTTCGAATCCGACATGTACGATCGTTTTTATGGCTTTCATGCCGAAAATATGACGCTGTGAGATGTGTATCCAGGCTCAAATATCGATGTAAGCGTTCTGAGTAGTGTGTGCACTTCTGACTTTGTTGATTGAAGCGAGAAAGACGGCTTTGACAACAACGAAGTTCGAGACGTAAATCGATCGTCAAATCTTACTCGGCCGATGCGCGTTTTGAATTCTGCACATAGAATTGGGGAAATTATCGCGGATTTCGAGTTTGGCAATGGTTCACAACTTGATATATTTTGTGAATTGATTGCTATTTGGGACTTTTGTTATGGTAGCGGCTCGAACTGTAAAGTTAACATGCATCGCGATCGTTGGCAAACAAAATGGCGACCGTTGGAATGTTTCATGTTTTCGTGCATCATTCATAAAAAAACTAAAAACACAACAGTAGGTTGAAAACTTTTCTTCTGTAATTGTTTCTGAATGTTTTACTTTTTATTTTATCAAAATCCATGCATGCATTCCAAAGCTATTGCAACACTAACTGTGACACATACAAACCGATCAATGACCTTGTGTGTTTATGCATTATAATTCTTTTAAAAAAAAATAACAACAACACACAATAGCAAATAGCAGTTTCTTTATTCATTTCTGCACTTTGCTGTTTTTATTTCATTACAATCCATTAAGCCATTGTGGAGTTATTGCATGTTAAATACACCCACCCACTCAGAGGCCATCCACCTCCATTTTGCTTGCCCAGCAGGAAGTGAACAAATGATTTTGCTGTGCCCAGCAAAGGGTTAACAAGCGGAAACTTCAAATTTAAGATATTTTCACTTACTTTTTCTTCACATTTTTGTAACATTTTTAAAAAATCCCAATTTCGTGATTTTGCTTCTTAACTTCATACAAAAAAAGTACTGAAATAATTTTTACACACATTGCTACAAACAAAACTGTTTTCTTTTCAGATGATCAACAGAGGAGATTCCTATTGCAAAGTCTCTCCCCTAAATATATATTTTTTTTTAAAGGGGGGGGGAAGGGCAAATGCTCCTATGTATTGAGAGTAGTCTTTATTTACTTATTCTTTTATTTCAAAGATAATGGAATAAGCACTCATAATAATATATGGAATTTATATAGCGCTGAATCTTGTAAAACAAATCAAAGTGCTTGCACTCAAATCATTTACACGCATGCAACTTTCCTCAAATAACATAAGATATTTCAAATTTATGCACACACACATACACACACACACTCACTCGTGTGCTTTTTGTTATACATCTAGTCATCCCCCCCCCACAATGTGTATGCAGTTTTATGTTTCCACTGGCACACAATGGCCTCCTCTGCTGAAGAGCAGCCAGCCATCAGCAAGCGCAAGCAGTTTTACCAGGACAAAACAACCACACTTTCAAGCAGTTTTACCAGGACAAAACAACCACACTTTCAAGCAGTTTTACCAGGACAAAACCACACTTTCAAGCAGTTTTACCAGGACAAAACAACCACACTTTCAAGCAGTTTTACCAGGACAAAACCACACTTTCAAGCAGTTTTACCAGGACAAAACCATACTTTCAAGCAGTTTTACCAGGACAAAACCACACTTTCAAGCAGTTTTACCAGGACAAAACAACCACACTTTCCCTGGCTACTGTTCAGCTTCCCCCAACCTCCCGCAATGGGTATCTAGATGAAAACCAGGCAATCTGTCACAAACATTGCCTATTGGAATTTGTGACGTATCCCCCCCTCCCCCCAAAAGAAAAATATCACATTTTTGTTTTTAAATTTACAAACTTAATCTAAGCGCTTTTGAAAGACTTTATGGTGGAGTTAGTAGCTTACAATGTACACAAAACTCTACAACAAAATATCTGACATACACAGGTTGTTAATCAATAAAATACAGACAATGCGACTTGTTAATAAAATACGGATGACATCATAATAATAAAATACAGACATCAATATAAAATGTGAATAAAATACAGTCAACAAAATATATTGTTAATAAAGTACTGACAACCATACATTGTTCATAAAACATCCAACGAAAAAAGAGCAGGTTTTGGCGACTCACCATGTGCGTTTTCTGTCAAAGAAGAGCACCAAGAAGAGGGGATCATCCTGACGTCGGGGATCATCTTGGCGTCGCTGAACATCTAAAACGTCGTCGGGGGGCACTGGAATAGGTACGCCGTTGTGCGAGTACCCCGATTTGGGCATTTTGGGATTTATAATCTGATCACACAAAGAAAAAACAAACATTACCCATCATACCAGCCTTTGGTTATTTCACACTGGTATAAAACACACAGCTGCGACTGACTGGATTGGATACCAATGTTTTGCTTGAGAACGAGGAAAACGCAGCAACCAAAAACAGGAATTACTTGTATTTGCATGTTCATGAAATAGACTTTACACTTTAGAGTTAAATTTTCTCAATATTTTCATCCAATTTTTTTTTTTTTTTACATAAACGATAAGCTGCTTGTAGATCCTACTACTTGAACACACCACTGGTTTAGTAAGTCATTCAAAATGCTCCAGTCTTTATATCAATGAAAAGGTGGACTTTCTTTACTCTAGTTTGTTTCAGCTTCTGATCTTTACTTGTGGTACTGACAGCATGCATATATATACTTTCTGGAACAATGTCCCAATAACTGAGCATTTTAAATGTTCTACATAGTGATCCGAGTCAGCATGAATAGGTTTTATGTACACAGTCAATTAATTCAAACCAAAAAACCAATTAAAAGTGATAGTTTCCTGACACTGTTCTTCACAGAAAATAGACAATCTGACTGCAAATATCTGCTGGCTGTTGCCTCATCACAAGTTCATAACACAGTCAGAATACCTAGTTTCCACAAAATCAATGATATATAGATGATACACAATACAAGATATTACTGAATATTTTGTAAGCAAGTCATTAAAATCTTGAAACTCTCTTTCTATGTCATTTTCTAAACAAAATTCTATATAATAAATTATCAGTTTCCATACAGTCATTACCAGTGTCCAAGTACCAAAACATAATGAAAACTGCAAATCTTCACAGTTCAGAGTTTTTACTCTGCCAAATGCAAGCTTTTTATTAAGTATTAAAACTTTTGTATCAACTTTTTTTTCTTTTTAAAAAATCTTAATAGTAATGAAACCAAAACATTATCAAAAGTTATTGGGTCAATGACAATCAAAATGTACTTTATAAATTTCAAGACTATTCACCACAAAAAAGTTTGTGTCAGGAGTATAATCTTTGATGAAATAATTTGAATAGAAAAAAATTCAAAAAAAGATTAATTTTTCAAGATACTAGACATGCACATACACGTTAGTAACTACTGAATCTGAAAATGTCTAGTGAAGAAGTTCAAGGTCATAAATTTAGTCATTCACACAGCTGACTGAAATATTTAACATACCATGGAGTTCTCATGATAACACTTGGAGAACATTTTATGTTTCATTTCTGCAAATGGTTTACTTTCATCTTTATAGCACATATAAAATGGACATGGGGGGAAATATGAGTGAGGAGAGAGAAAAGAAATCTTGTGCATATGTGTGTTTAAATGAATCCATGAATGTTTCAGGGACAAAAGAAAAGGAGGAAGAGGGGGATGGGTGCACCTACTCAAATGAGAATGTGCCTGTGTGTGTGCCTGTGTGTGTGTGTGTGTGTGTGTGTGTGGGTGTGTGTGTGGGGGAGAGAGAGGGGGGGGGGAGAGAACGAGAGAGAGAGAGAGAGAGAGGAGAGAGAGAGAGAGAGAGAGAATGTGTGTGTGTATAGGTGGGTGGGTGCGTGTGGGTATGTATATGTCAGTGTGTGACATCTTCAGTTTAACATCTATTCACATTTAGTGATTTTAGACCCCACAAAAGTGTCAGTGTGTGTGTGCATGCGTGCGCACCTTGAGCATACATGTCTGCAGAAACACACACATACCTGTCCATGAGCATGTATGCTCACTTGTGTGTGAGAAGTCCCTCACTCCCTCATGCACACTTGTACTGAAAACATGACTTTGTTCTTGAATGCATGTCACGTGTGTGTGTGAACAACTACAGAAAGAAAAAAAAAGGGCAAAAAGAAAAATAAATCATGGGGGCTAACAGGGCTACAGCCATAGAGAATAACAGAAGAAGAAAAATGGGGGCATTGACAACATCGTCACTAAAACCAAACATCACAATCATGCAGGAGAACACTCCAACAACATCACAGTAATGAAAACATTACACATACACACACAAAATTAACCAAAAAATTACCAGATTAACAAAGGAAATAAGTCTCTATTGAATACAAACACCAACTACTGACTGAACTATCTCATCTCTTCTTCCAGAAGTCATACTTAACCCAAGGCTGTGGTAATTTTTGTGTAAAGTTTAGCACTGCCTCGATGACAAGAAGACCTTGGCTGAAGTACACGACGGGCAGATCAAAAGGGGGGGGGGGGGGGGGGGGAGAAAGACATGGTTCTGAAGAAGAACAACAGAAGAAAGATGAAATGAACAGGTCTGAAGGATGAACAACGGTGAGGATGGAAGGATGATGGTGATGACTTGCCCAATGGGAGTCGCTCTACTTACCAGAGCCGGGTACCAGGGGTACCCGCGACATTTGGCCCACACAAGGTCCAGTGGCTCCAGTGGGATCAGATCGTCATAGTCCACACTGGGACTACGCCGTGTCTGTCCTACAATGGAACACACACAGCACTCTATCAAACTACCCTCTACCTAGCATGGCACCATCCACTCCATGGATTAATTCAAGTCCAAAAAGAAAGAAAAAGAAAATTCAACAATGACTACTGTACTTTACAGACTATAAGGCGATACTTCCTTACCCCCTCAAATTCCAGTATACACTGCACTTGATGGTTAACACGTGTCAGAGTTGTGATGAGGTTGATTCAAATAGACGGGCCATGGGGATATGACACCTGATACCATGCTCTGTTTCTATACCAAGCAAGCATCACAACTGACCAACAAACTTTACAAACAATCAAAAGTGCATCAATATGCTGAATTTCACTTTTCATCGGCAAGAAATGAAATAGCCACTACTCATACCAAATGCAGCTAGTGGCAATGACTGATTGTAAGAATGGTGATGGGATAAAAAGTTTCAATGATTGCAGCTATGATGACAAAGCTACAGCCTGTATAGGATTTCTTTTATTTGGATACTTTACACTGGAATACTCTAGTTCTTTGTTTGAAGAAATTTCCAGTAATTATTTTGGAATCACATTTATCCAAAGATTTTATTCAAAGCAAGATTTTATCCACTGAAGTTTTTATTTTTACATTTCACCACCGAACTAACTGAGAGCTTATTCTTTTTAACTGTCATTTTGACCAGTATGCCTTTGGTATGCTACACATTGTGTACAGTTAATCTGAGGTCCTTTAATTTAGAACATACAGCTTAGCGTAGCGCCTTGTAATCCGTAAACATATGGAATACGATGAAAAGATGATCATCCACATCTACAAAATAAATGAACTTAGGATTGTGTTATAAGATTCTACACTCATTCTTTTGGCTTTGACTTGTCACAACAGAAATATGACAAACTAACTTACCATAATTTCCATGTCAGAAGTGAAAAACAGTAATGCAATATATAAATACCATTAAAAAAACAAACAAGCCTACCTGAAAGTGTGAAGGAAAAAACTAGAGATGGCAGGGGAGGGGGGGGGGGGATGATTGATAATTAGATTTGTTATCTTAACTTTCTTTAGATATTTCATGCACAGTTTACCAATTATGAAGAGATAATTGTCATGTCCATAAATTCTGACATATATCTTATGATTTAAATGATTTCACCGTAACACTTGCGCTTTTCCTTTCCGTTTTTGTTTTTTTTAAATCCCTTAAAGTACAGCTTTATTCTCCCTGGGGGCTCATCAAAAATAAAGAGAGAGAGAGAGAGAGAGAGAGAGAGAGAGAGAGAGAGAGAGAGAGAGAGAGAGAGAGAGAGAGAGAGAGAGAGAGAGAGAGGGCAGGCAGACAGAGACAGACACACAGAGGGCAATCAGCCTACATAAGTAGAACTGTCTCATCTTCTATCTTACCTGTGATGCAGACTTCTCATCCATTTAAACTTGCATCTGACTGGCCAATCTCCCTTGACTAAATTACCCATCTTAAAATTTCAAGAATGGGGATAAAAGACTGACTTTATCTGTAGAGTTGAGCCTCTGTAAGTGTAAAACTATGAAGTAAAAAAGCAAGGGAGGGGGGGGGGGAGTAATTTTTCTCTCTTTTAATCTTTATTTTTTAACGGTCACATTTCTGCATCTAACAAGTCTGAGGGGCACTTTTGGCATGGTCACTCCCATATGTAATACACTGTAATGTGAGTTTACAGATACCCGTCAGTGTTAAATGACTTCTGTATCATGCATTAGGAATAACGAGTTAACTTGCAACCTGAACAAATAGTGGAATATGAATTCCTGCAGAATGTGGTACATTATTCAACCTTCTTTGAATCAAATTATAAATCATAGCAATTACTTCTTTATTTAAACAAAAAAGATACTTTAAAAAGAAAAAGAAAGATAGGTACAGAAAGGAGAAAATCAGATTCTACTGGATTTTTAAAAAATATATTGCTATATAAACATTCCTCAGAGTTCCAGTTCCCCAATGGTGATAATATGCATATGTCCACATCAACATGACTAAGGTAGCCGCACTCCAACTTCAGGGACACTGGATTTTTTCTTTTTCTGACAAAAGAAATTACACAGAGAGAGAGAGAGAGCATAATATGATGTCAATTTTTGTTGTTGGTTTTTTTTTTGGGGGGGGAGGGGGTCTTTATGCTCTAACACAGTCCAACAGTTTTAATCAATTCTAAATAAACAGTAGATTGCAAAAGACAACACAGTTGAACTCAAACATCACTCCTACAAAAACCAGATATTTATACAAGATCTTAAAAATGCGTACAAACTTTTCCATAGACTATCAAAAGTGTTGTGCTTATGGGGTTTGAAAGGAAATAAAACTACTATCTATACATTGTGCCTGATTGTATGAGAGCTCATGCAACAATATACCCAACACTTAACTGCAATCCTTTATTCAAAATATGTAAGCTGATGATAATCAGTCATGTATTCAGAAAAACAATATGGGCTTATTCTGAAAATAAACTTACAGTTACACACATCATTTACATACATGTGTACACCACACACACACATACACACACACACAGACACAGTGATAAGGGATTTCAGTATTATGACACAAGACACAAATTTTCAGAAAAAGACACAAGTTTATCCCATCAAACACTTTTTTTCAAGCAAATGACTTTTATTTTTTACTTAAAATCATACCAAAGCTTATGAATCACATTTTATGCCAAGGTTTTAAAACAATTATTTGAGATTGTTCACATTAAGTTTATAAGCTTACCTTATAACACATATTCTCAAGACAACAGAGCCCATTTCAGCGGATCTTCAAAATAGTTGAGTGTACAGACATAAGGAAGTGTATAATAAATAATGCATTTCTCCAGCATACTTACGTCTGAAACCGTGTATTTTTATCAGTGTTAAAAAGAGATAAGAAGAAATGCAGCCGAAATGATTTACTTACCTGGAAAGTAGATGGTGAATAATGACGGGGGAAAAAGAAAAAAAAAAGACAGGCAGGAGAAAAAAGTGTAGTACTGCAAGTATAGCATTAAATTATGAGGGGAAACAAACAAATAAGCCTGTGTTCAACTTTGGCACACACACACAAAACCCAAAAAAACCAGCAGTAGTAGGTATGTAAAAAAAAAAAAAATAGAATGCCACTCCCAAACTTTAATCAAAATAAACTCCGCAGAATCAGAATGCCACCATGCAAATAATACCCAACTGCCAAAAAAATCCCAAAACAAAACAAAAAAAATAACCAGCACTTGGCAGGACAGAAAGATTTACAATTAATCCAAATATCATAAAGTGAGTGGGATCCATAAGTATATTAAATATATAGTTGATAATTACTACATTTCAGCAATATTTTGATATTGTATATTCAACTTTAAAATAATGGTTCTGTCATTCTTTCACGTGAATATCTTTTCTTTAACCTAGTTCAATTATCTTTCATATTAAGCTGACATCTAGATTTTTTTTTAAAACCACACCAAAAAACCACCACTTCACTTAATAAATAGTAAAGACTTCATATAAAACTTTAAAGAAAGGATCCGGTTGGAGTACTGGTCAAAATTTGTGTGTGAATACATGCCTGTTGCAAATAAACATGCATGGGTGTCCGTGAGAGCATGGATGTATACTGCTATATAACAATATATGCATGACACCCTCAATGTCTTTTTTTAAAAGCCACAGAACTATACACCTTCCCCCCCCCCTAACATTCAGCTAAACCAGCACACACACGCACACACACACACACAAAGATGCACGACAGGACAACACAACAAACACAGGGCGGAGGAGGTGAAGCATCGGTCACCCTCTCACAGGCTCACCTGGAGACCCGTCAGGAGAGAGTGCTGAAGCGGAGGAGGAGGCGGGTGAGCCCATACTGGGGGAGGAGCAAGGGGCCATATCTAACATCAGATGGCCGCTGCTTTCCCCAGGGACAGCCGAGGTGCAAGCCTCTACACAGACCAGGGTGCCATGGACAGGACAGCCAAACCAAACACAGGAGAGAGGAGAAGAAGAGGGAGGAAGGGGAGAGACTGACTTGACAGACACAGCACAGCACAAACTGAAGGCAGAATGGTGGACTAGGGGATGGGGGGGGGGGGGGGGGGGGAGGGGGTTGAGAACACAATGCAAAAAAAAAAAAAGGGGGGGGGGGCCTGATTATCTCATAACACCTGCTTGATTTTATAACTGCAGTGTGTTAAAGTTACATGTTTATCTTGTCTTTCCAATGTGTGCAAGGTAAAGGTGTTGTGACTATGAACAGATTTGCTCTGATAAACTTAAAAGGTGTCCAAAAATAAAAGGGGGGTAAGAGAACCAATAACAAAAAAGCTGGAATTACCAATGTGTCACCTAAAACTCTCTCTGCATGTTTGACTACTCAACTTTTCATAAAGGTTTGCCCCTCCCCCCCCCCCCCCCCAACCCAATATTGGAGGAGGTGGTGAAACTGAATGCAGCAGTACACAAACTAAAGCCTTTTAAAACCAATCTTAAAACAAACACAAAATTTTGACATTTTCTAGTTTTACACAATCATGTGACAATGGGATCAGAATTTTAATTATTGAAAACGAAACCCAGAGATTGGTGTTTTTCTTCTGTACTCAGTGCAAGAGGGGCTCCCGCAAATATGGATATAATCTTTTGAAAGCAGACTGTTGTTTAAAAGGTTAATTTGTCAAATTCTTCTGAGCAGTTTTTATTAAACTCGTAGTGGTCACTCAGTACATTCGTCGTGCACACTGTAATAGTAGCCGCTACACACCAAAAAAACTGCAAGAAATATTTCCTGCATTCTGCATTAAATAAACTACACACTGCGTAAGGTCATTTTGCATTCATGCAGTTGTTTAAAAAAAAAAATCACGATACCTCATCACTTTTTTTTTTTTTTTGCACTCAGTAGCCTAGCTATGGCAAACGCGATCTCTTGTAAGTTCTACTGAACTTGTAAACAGCTTCTAGGCTACTCTGCCCCATCCGATCAGTTTTAACATTCCGATGGAAAAAGCCTTTAAATCTCTAGAGGCGTCCAAATGCTCTCTCAGCACGCATCCTAACCATTGCCCACAACAAAATTTATTTAGCAAACTTTGAAAATTCATAATGTTTTGCTTAAACCTTAGGCCTACCAGTTTCGACACAAATCATGGCGGCAGCTTGTTAACGCAAAGCAGCAACTCTCGCGAGAGTCTCGTTTATGTAAACAACAATGGCGGCGCCCATGGTGAGTGTGAGTGTGTGTGTGTGTGTGTGTAGTTGGGAAAACTGATTCCTATTTTTTACCGCGGCGTTTGCAGGTGGCCGTTGTGCATGAGAACCCCAACAATCTTAAAACACTAGAGTAGTATAGAAACTGAATGTCATCCAAAAATAAAAAATGTTAAAAAGGCAACTGATGAAAAAATTATACATATTTTCTTCCTGGGGAAAGTCAAGTCAAATTTTTATTTCCTGATGGTACACTGAATAAGCAATGCATTTGCTTTTTTCATCAAGCATCTAACTAGGAACAAAAACAACTTGATCAATAATATCTAACTACATTATTACCATGGCCAATAATAATGTTGATAAATAAAAATGAAATAAAAATTTGACTTGACTTTTCCGCGATAACCCCCCACCCCCTCGTCTTTTTCCATTACTATTTTGTTATTGCTGTATTATTATTTTTAGTGGTGATGAGTTTATTATCATTATTATTGTATCAGCTTATCATAATCATTATTATTATTGATTTTTTTGTTTGATCTTTTTAATGTTTGATTGATATGGAATGTATAGTCTAAATGTTGAAAAGTATGACTTTAAGAACATACAAGGAGGATAATTGCTGACAGTATTGTCGATGTAATTAGGTATGGATGCATAGTATTTTCTTCTTTTTGTTTGTTTGGTTGGGTTTTTCTCGTTTTTGTTGATGTTTTTATTGTTTTGGTTTTTTTGTTCTTTGTTTTGTTTGTATTTTTGGGGGGATGCTTTGTTCTGTTTGTTTGTTTCCTTGTTTGATTCTTTTGTTTGCTTTTGGGGGGGGTTCATGATTTTTGTATGTGTTCATCATCATCATCAATGCCTTTGTGCCTTATTGGCACGTAGGGCAGCAACAAATGTTCTCCACTCCTGTCTGTCCTGGGCCAGCTTCCGAATGGTTCCCCAGGTATGTTGGAAGGTCTTCAGCTCTGTTTCGACAGTCCGACGCCAAGTGTTCTTGGGTCATCCTCGTTTGCGTTTTCCCTCTGGTGTCCAGTGGAGGGCTGTTCAGGCGATGTTTCCCTGTTCGCGACGGCAGATATGCCCTATCCATCCCCATCGCCTATGCATGATGATGTTGTCCATGCTTTCCTGGTTGCAGCGGGCAAGAAGTTCTTGGTTTCGAGATGGTCTCAGGCAAGATTCTTCTGAGATTCTTCGTATGGAATGTGGATAGTTTGTCGAGGTCACTCTCAGTCATCCTCCAGCACTCCGAGCCGTACAAAAGGGTGGAAAGTACACAGCTCTGGTATAGTCTTAATTTGGTTCTGGTGCTATACTGGGACGATTTCCACACATTGTTCAGATTTCTATAAGCATTTCTTGCTTTGCTAATCCGGTTCTTGATGTCGCTGCCTGCTCCGCCGTCATGCCTAACAGTGCTCCCGAGGTACGTGAACTCTTCAGTTGTTGGTAAATCTTCTCCATTCACTGTGACCGGTGAGGGGTTCTGAACGTTCAGTGTCATCACCTCTGCCTTCTTTTGACTGATTTTCAGGCCTACTTGCTGTGCGAAAGTGATGAGACGGGATGTCTTCTCTTGAATGTGATGGTGGGTATGTGAGAGCAGTGCCAGATCGTCGGCAAAATCTAGGTCTTCAAGCGTTGAGAAGGGGGTCCATCTGATGCCCCGTGACTGGTCAGCTGTTGTCTGTCTCATCACCCAATCAATTGTCAGGTTTAAGAGTAGTGCTGACATGGGGCAGGCTTGTCTGACGCCAGTTTGTACACTGAAGCTGGTTTTGCTGTTTCCTACTCTGCACGTGAAGTTGTTGTAGAAGCTCTTAATGACTTGGATAATCTCTTGTGCAATTCCATATGCTCGGAATATGCGCCATACACTTTCTCGATGAATGCTGTCAAAGGCTTTTTCAAAATCTACGAAGTTGATATACAGCTGTCTCTGCCATTCCGTGCACTGTTCAATGATGTTGCGCAGGGTGAAGATCTGGTCTATGCATCTTCTTCCTGGTCGAAAACCTGCCTGTTCCTTTCTGAGTTGTTGGTCCACTGCCTCTGAGATTTGTCCGATGATGATCTTTGTCAGAATCTTACTGGGAACAGACAGCAGAGTGATTCCTCTCCAGTTGTTAAAATTGTTCAGGGCTCCTTTCTTTGGGATCTTCACGATGACTCCTTCTGTCCAATCTGCTGGTAGCTGTTTCTCCTCCCATATAGCTGCAAAGAGTGGCTGTAGAACTTTAGATGCAAACTCTGGATCTGCCTTGAAAAGTTCTGCGTTGAGGTTGTCCTGGCCAGGGGTTTTTCCATTCTTGAGAGAGCTGATTGCTGCTATATTCTCTTCCTTCTTTGGTGGTGTGCTGTTCACATTGAGATCGGCATCAGGATCTTGTACATCTGCCTCTTCAGTTGGTGGTGGTCTGTTGAGAACTTCGCTGAAATATTCTGCCCATCTTGCATCTTGTTCTGCTTCTGTGGTAAGTATTTGGCCTTGTTTATCTAGGATTGGTGTTTCGGTATTGCCCCGGTACTTGCCACAGACAGTCTTGGTGATCTTATACACCTGTCCTTGCTCTCCCTTTGCGGCGGCCTCCTCTGCTTGTCTTGCAATATCATCCATGTAGGTACGCTTGTCTGTTCTTGTCATTCTCTTCACAGTTTGGTTTGCTTCTCTGTTCTGTTGTTTGTACCTCTCTCTCATCCGCTCTGACTTTGTCTCTAAGATTTTCTTCTTCAGTTCTCTCCTGTTCTCAATGGCTTGCCAGGTGTCTGCTGTAATCCACCTTTTTCTCTTCCTCTGTCTCTGTCCTTAGCATGTTTCACTGGCTTGTGTGTAGGCTGTCCTGACTTGTTTCCACATGGTGTTTATATAAGTCGTGTCCGGAGGTGTGTAGTTTTCAGTATCCACCAGTGCTTGGAACTTGTTTTTGAGCTGGAGGGTGAAAGCACTCTTTACTTTGGTGTTGCGCAGCTTTTCCACATCAAAATGTTGTTGTCTTGGTTTCCCAGATCCATTTTTTCTCAGCTTCACTTTTAGGGTTGCAGTGACAAGGTGGTGATCACTGCCAACATCGGCTCCTCTCCTTACTTTTACATCTAGGAGCGATCTCCTCCATGTCCCATTGATCATCAGGTGGTCGATCTGGTTTTTGTCTCTTCCCTTGGGGGAACACCATGTAAGCTTGTGGATCTCAGGGTGTGCAAATAATGTCCCTCCAATGGCCAGGTTGTTTGTCATGCAGAATTCCACCAATCTTTCTCCGTTGTCATTTATGCTGCCACATCCTTCTTTTCCCATGGCTCTTTCTTGGTTTGTGTTGTCTTTTCCGACTTTTGCAATTAGGTCACCCATCACTATCCTCATGTCATGGTTTGGTGTGTTTTCCATTTCAGCCTGTAATTGTTCATAAAATGTAGCTTTGCTTTCTTCTCCACTGTCGTTGGTTGGTGCATAGCACTGGATGATTGTGGTATTAGCATGTTTACCTTTCATTCTTATCTTCATCATCCTGCTGTTGATAGGTTTCCACTCCATCAGGCACTTCTCCATTCCTTTCTTCATGATAATTGCTACTCCCTCATGGTGTTGGTTGTCATCTCTACCACTGTACAGCACTGTCTCTCCTGTGCTGGCTCTGTATTTGCCTGATCCTGTCCATCGGCTTTCACTGACTCCGAGAATATGTAGATTGTAGCGTTTCATCTCTGCTGTAACTTGCGCTAGTTTTCCTGTCTCAAACATGGTTCTCACATTCCAGAATCCTATCTTGGTCTTATTTTTGGCGCTTAAGACTTCCATCTTCCTGTCAGTGGCTTCCTTTCGGCTTTCACCACTGTCATTCATGGGAGTATCTTCCGATGACTCTGGAAGCCCGTCACATCCAGTAGTGTTGATTTCTTGTGTTGCCGTTTCCGTAACAAACGTTTTTTTTACAGAACAGGGTTGTTAGCCCTGTGTCTAACCCCCTACCTGGGGGAAGGGTTCCACCTTAGTCGCCTTTTACGACATGCCTGGTTGGAGGCAGAGATCCTATTCTTGCAATGCTCGCTTTGCAAGCATACCCCGGGAGTCCCACGGGGGTTTTGTGTGCATTGGTTGTCATTAATTATAAAGTATGAATATGAAAGAGTGGGCAATATTGTAACCTCATATAATTTGACATTTTATTCTTTCTCTCTCATTTTCTTGTAGTCCAGATATAAGTGAGTACAAATGTGTGCACGTGTATGTACGTGTGTATGTGTATGAATGTGTGCATGTGTGTTGTGTTGGGTTGGGTTGTGTTGGGTTGTGTTGTGTTATGGTGTTGCATTTGCGCGCGCGTGTGTAAGTGTGTGTGTGCGCGCGCATGTGTGCGCGAGTATCAGCCGCAGATACTTTGTGCTTTCCAACACCCAGATTCAAACAAACCACTGTTGGCTGTCGCTCTTTCTCTGTTTCTGGTTCATCCACCTGGAATGACCTCACTCTTTCACTTCGCCAAAAACCTTTACTTGATACCTTCAAATCCAGCCTCAAAACATACTTATTTCCTACCTGACACTTTCCCCTCATATCCGTCCCCACTTTTCAACAGCATCCTTCATCTCCTAAGTGTGTTCACGGGTATGCGTGTGTGTGTGTGTGTGTGTGTTTTTGTGTGTGTGTGTGTTTGTGTGTGTGTGTGCGCGTGCATAAATTTGAAATATGTTATTCATTACATCTGAGGAAAGTTGCATGCGCATAAATTATTTGAGTGCAAGCGCTTCAATTTGTTTGTTTTACAAGATTCAGCACTATATAAATTCCATATATTATTATTATTATTATTATTATTATTATTATTATGTGTGTACGAATTATACAGTGTACTTTTTTTGGTTGGGGTAGGGTCCATTTTTGTTGTTGTGGAGGCGGTGGGGGGGGGCGGTGTTATTATTTTTTTTAAAATTCTTTTATATTGAGGATAATGGAATAAGCACATGTACTTTTTTTACATCCAGTCCCCGTGTGTATGCGGTTTTGTAAATTGCCATCTGTTCCCACCGGCACACAATGGTCTACTCTTATGAAAAGCGGAACAGGATTTTAACGTGTGCGCAAGATGTTCTGCGTGCGTTCGTACACGGGGCCTCGGTTTCTAGTCTCATCCGAAGGACTTTTGGGGAAAGTGGAGTCTGCACTGATGTTAACTCCAGAGGAAAATATCCCCTTGAACAGGAATCGAACCCGGGTTGTCAGATTGCGAGTGCAATGTTCTAACCACTAGGCTATCGGTTGTTTTTAGTCGTGTGTGGGGGTTTTTTTCCACGTTTCTATTTTTCTTTTGGAATCAGTTTTATTATTGTTGGTTATGGTAATAATGTATTTAGATATTATTGATCAAGTTGTTTTTGTTCCTAGATAGATGGCTTGATGAAAAAAAACAAATGTAAATGCAGTGTTGATTCTAGGATTTCCAAAATAGGGGCCCAAGGGCCCCCTAAAATGAAAAAAAAAGGGGGCATTGCCCCCCCCCCCCCCCCCTTTCATAAAAAGGGGACAAGTAGTATTTGCTTACAGAACTCTTAGTTTATACTGTTTTTCAAGGAAGAGAAACAAAGCAAACAGGCAGATACTATGCAGAAAGGATTAAATATTCACCTTAAGTGTTGCAGTTAATCTGTAGTTAGCACTCATGACAGAGTCAGAGTGGGAGCGGAGGGGGAGAGAGGAGAAAGAGGGGCGTAGAGGGGGGATGAGAGAAGAGGGGGAGAGAGAGAGAGAGAGAGAGAGAAGAGAGAGAGAGAGAGAGAGAGGAGAGAGAGAGAGAGAGAGAAGGGGAGGGGGAGGTGAGGTCAAAGTTGTATTTTCAGTGTTGGGGAGATAGATCTACAAGAGAAGAGAGGTAAAAGCCAATATCACAGGGTTTTTTCTCTACCCTACATGGTATGAGAGAGAGAGAGAGAGAGAGAGAGAGAGAGAGAGAGAGAGAGAGAGAGAGAGAGAGAGAGAGAGAGAGAGATCAAAGTAAAATGTAAATATCTACACATTCAGAGTTGGGGAGAGAGAGGGAGGAGGAGGAGGAGGAAAGGTAAAAGCCAATATCAAAGTCCCCCCCCCCCCCCCTCCCCTACATTGAGAGAGAAGCCACATATATATTCAGAGAGATAGATCTAGGTCTAGATCTACATGATAAGTTAAAGCCAGTGCCAAAGTCTTGTTTTTGAAGAGAGAGAGAGAGAGAGAGAGAGAGAGAGAGAGAGAGAGAGACGAGAGAAGACAGACAGACAGACAGACAGAGACAGACAGATCGAGAGATAGATCAGATTTGTATGTATTTCCACATGCAGAGAGATAGATCTAGATTTAGATCTACATAATAGTTAAACTAAAGCCAATATCTTAGTCTTGTTTCCACCCCAGCCCCAGGTTGGTACATTGAGAGAGGAGACAGAGACAGAGAGACAGAGAGAGGGGGGGTGTCACATTTTTATTTCCACATTCAAAGAGATAGATCTAGATTTAGACAATCAGTTAAAGTCAATGTCAAAGTCTTGCCCCCCTCCCCTCCCCTTTCCAAAGATGGTACAGAGAGAGAGAGAGAGAGAGAGAGAGAGAGAGAGAGAGAGAGAGAGAGAGAGTGAGAGAGAGTCAGTCTCCTAACTCATGGAAGTCTTTCTGTGATTGGCAGTGTCCTTTTTGTGTTTTTGCTTGACCCTCAAAGTGCTGTTCTGTAATTAGGGCATCCTCCTTTAGTGAATGCATTGCTCTTTCCATGTTTGATACACAGGGGATCTATCTTACTGCATGCCATGATCACTGTTCTCAAGCCTGGGCTACCTGTCTGGCCAGATCTATCTGCAGGAACCTGCTGTTACCCAGTGTCTGCAATCTCTTCCACGTCACTTGTTTCTGGAGTACAAGGCTTCTTGGGTTATGACATAAAGGAAGAGGAGAACAAGCTGCTTTGTTATGAAGATGGCTTGTAGGCGGGGAATCAGTAAATCTTGTCCCCCTGGGGTAGCCTACCAACATAGCTGCAGGAACTGACATGGACGAACTACATACGGCCTCTGTGCTTGGTCAAAAGTGAGGCGTTTAGCCAATCAGAAGCATCAACAGAGAACTTTGGCAGAACTAGTGCTTCATTTTAGAGATGATACAAACGGCAGTTGCGATGCCACACTGTTGGTTCAAACACGCCCTGTCCAGGATTTGTTTGCATCCGCTGGGGCGCACTGCCCGCATCATTTTGCGGCAATTATGAAAACAATGCGGGAATCCCGCAAGGGCGCACCCTAGAATCAACACTGCTGAATTATGTACCATCTGGAAATAAAAATTTGACTGGACTTGACTTCTGACCATTTGCAGAAAGGCAGAAAAGTGGTATGGCTTTAATAATAAGTTTATATGTCTTTTCCAATCAATGGTTTTTACAATTTTGTATTCCTACATTGGTGTGTGTGTGTGTGTGTGTATGTATGTGCATACGCCGTGCGTGTGTGTGTGTGTGTGTGCATGCGCGCATGTGTTTGTGTGTGTGATTAGTTTGTTTTGTTTTGTTTTGGAAGCTATCTTGGACTGTTCATACCAATTTGAAATGTATTTCTCTTGTGTCTTTCAAGATAATTATACGTATCAATGCGCCTGTCAGTATTGTAATTGCCCTTCATGGGATGATTTAAGTGTTTTTGACTTGACTTGACTTGACTTGGCTTGACAACCCCTTTTCAAAAAGCTGCAAAGCAAAATCTGAGTAAGCTGTCAGAACCAGGATTGTGAGTGCTTGGAAGAAATGGAAAGAATTGGCAAGTCTGCTCGGAAATCAGAAAATCCCACTGGAGAGACGCTGCCTGATATATAAGGCCTGCATCAGACCTGTTCTCCTGTATGGCTCGGAGACGTGGGTTTTCACAAAAAAACGTCGAACGTTTGTTGAAGAGCTGTGAAAAACGAATGCTACGCTACATGACAAAAATCAAATGGGAAGACAGGATCACGAATGAAGAACTATGGTGAATGTGCAAAGATGACGATCTGAAGTCTGTAGCTAGTACCAATAGACTGCGCTGGTTTGGGCACGTTCAACGGAAAGCAGACCACCACATCATAAAAAGAGCAATAAACTTCGTAGTGGATGGAAAAAGACCAAAGGGAAGACCTAGCAAGACCTGGGCTGCCTGTATTGCAGTTGATCTTAGAGAAAGGGGCATAAATAAGGAGGAAGCTCAAAACACAGAGAGATGGAGAAGGCTCATCAATGTCAAATGTCCCCTGGGAGAAACATGACAAAATGGAAGAAGAAGATTTTTCTGTGATGTTCCTGTCCCGCTGTTCCCATGCTGCTCATTTCAATCTCCCCACCCAAACCATGCCCAGATTCGTTATGTTGCATCCTCAGAAGTCTATAAAGAGCCCATCACTATCACATGAGTGCTTATTCCTTATCCTCGAAATAAAGAGAATTTGATTTGATTTGATATGATTCGTCCTGTTTTCTTAACTTTTCAGTAAAAGCGCATGAATAAGAACTGATGCACCATATAAGCACTTCATGAAGAGATTAGTACTACTCTGTAGACCTCTTGTTCATTTTGATGCAGCACAAAATCTTCCATATGTTGACAACAACACCTTGCTTGCAACGCATATCAAGAGGCTGTAGGCCTTGCATATAGCATAAAACTTACAACTGGCTTTGTCAAATGTTACAGTTTCTCTAACTCCAAGATAAAAGTGTGGTGATTGGGAGGGGTGAGGGAGGGGAACTAGAGGCTGAAGGTTCAACTTCAAGACATTAGATGTCAAGCTTGCTTTGTCACACAGTATTTTGAATTAATATTATATGAATGTTTGATTTATAGAGTGCAGAAAAACAAAAACACCAAAAAATCTTCCATACCTAGTATAGTGGTCACAGCTTTTTTCCCAAATGAAAATGTGTGTGTAAAGACAAAAATAACGCACTCAAAAGTAATCTTGGAACAGAACTCTAGTCAACACCCAACAACTCTTAGTCTCATAAAACACACGAAAACACAGTAACATCATACTCATCAAGCACATGAAAACGCAACACCACTATACCCTACTTTTATCAACTTTGACACATGATACAAACATGTAAGAAAAATACTGCAACATATGTAACAATCACTAGCCAACATTTCATGCAGATCTGTTGTATAGTATGAAAGACATTACATTTTAAACATATCTCCCCATTTCAGCTCATTTTGGCCAAATCCTTTCATGAACAGGAAGTTGACAGTGCCAGTTCTCTATATGAGACTAAGAGTTTTAAGAATATAATACAAACGAAATTGAAAGGACGCCAATGATGAACATTATTACCATCAATACCCTATGCAACTGATGATGTTTGAACCAGGTGCAGAAAGAAGAGAAACGAGGGGGGGGGGGGGGGGGTGGGGGGGGGTGGGGGGGGGAGGAGGAGGATGTGCTGGGGCAAGAGTGTGGGCTGTTGTGTATGGTCAAAACGAGGCTCAACAAGACAAGACAAAACAAAATCAGAAGAAGCTATCTGCTATTACAGCTCTGTGTCCCAACAATGAAGTACTGTAATAAACATGGCCATAATATTTAATAATAAAACACCTTAGGGAGCTAAGTTTTCCATCATCTTTTGGTAGCACTGGAGCCAAAATGGCTACAATACAATGCAAAAGCCAGAACAACTGAGTGACTGTGCAATTTTTAGATGAAAACTCTCTGTACTCCTCACACTAAAAATGTAAGGGGGGGGGGAGGTTTTATTATAAGAAAAACCTCACTTTTTTTCTTCTTTTTTTGTTGTTGCGCCCCACCTTCTCTCTGTTTTGAATGGGATTCCAACTGGTGGAAACGACTAGGGCTACAGCTACTGAATGACCACAAAACTACAGGACTGCAGTTTTCAATCTGTATACATGTGGTATACTGTTCAGGTCATTAACCCAGCACTTGGTTCTACACTTTCACTGGCACTTTCTGTCCAACTCATCCATTTTTCTTCTGGATCAATCTCTCTTGCTTCATATACATACATTCTATTATTAAAAGACTGCTTGAAATAAGTATTCACTGTCATGTTTTCATCAAATGATAACCCTTTCATGTTCAAAAACTGACCTCAAGCAGTTTCTTGAACAAAATTCCAACAGAAAAGTCTTGAAAGCACAAAATTACTAAACCTACAGCCACATTTTTTCCTTTTCAAAAATGAAAGAACAAATTCACCAAACCAACACACCAACAACAAAGGCCACTTCACAGTCTAGATACCATGACTATGACTTGCACTTGGAACAAACACTGACAACGGGAGTGACAACTAGTTCTACTTGAATATATATATGCTACTCCTCCTAGTCCTCCTACTGAAGCTCTGATTAGGTATTTAAAATAATAATACAGGGTGTACTCCACGATCCATCTCTTTTCAACCACGTGAAGCATGTGAGACTCAGAGAAATAACATAAGACTAAGAGCTGGGGATAAACAGATGGGGGATTGAAAGGAAAAGAGAGAGAGGGAAAATTAGGGGGGGGGGGGCTGATTGGAAATGTGCGTGTGAGAGTGAGAGAGAGAGAGAGAGAAACACACACGTACACATGCACACGTATACATGCACACACGCACACACGACAGTGTCAAACACAGGCCGATAGACAGATGGAAAGAGAGAATGTGGGAGGTGGAAACTGAAAATTGGAAGACAAGATAAACATTTCCGGTGGACTCTGCTTTTCATATGTAAATTATGCTTCAAATAATTGCTGTGAGTAAAATAAATCTGGCAGCAAACCATGCACAAGACAAAAGAAAGAGAATAATATTACACAAGCACATACACCCAATAATACTGGACTACAACAGAACCAAAAAAAAAAGAATAATAATAATAAAGGTTTCAAACCCAGCCAGAAAAAATTATTGGGTTACATGCACATGATACATGGGAAACAGGTGAGGAGGAAATCAATACAGTTATAATATAAATTTACAAAGAAATATAGATATATATACATGGGATGAGAGAAAGTAATAAACATGTCAACACAACCTCAACCAAAACAAAACGGTAACAATCAGTCTGTTATGCTGAAAACATTCACTTCCATTATAAACCATGAATATTTTACTTGGAAACCATGAAATATTTCGAGTATTATTATAATCATCCTTCCACTATAAGAGTATAAAAAGTAAAATGACATAGTCTCTTACTGCATCTACTAAAGTCATTCTCACATTCAGTCAACTTTTCACCCAGCTTGAAAAAATGAAAATACCTACACATTTCCCACCTAAACAGAATCTCTTTTTTAGATGGCTAGGAAGGTTCTAAGATCAATACCAAGTGACAGTACTTTATTGTAATACATTCTGCAGATCCCTGTGTAAGGGAGTTCTAATACTGCCTGAAATATTATAACTCATCATTAAATTGGTCATGTTATTAGATCTTGTGCCATGATATAAACATTTTTGATATTGTGTCTAATCATCTCTAGAACATGTCAGTTCAAATGAATCTGTTGATACCCTTTCAGTAACCATTATCACAATGTCAATTCAAATGAATTAGCTGATACCCTTGATAATCATTATCACTATGATACTCTCAATGATAATCATCACTATCTTTATGCAAAAGAAACAAAACAGAGTAAGTAAGACTAACCTAAACATCTAACTTGAAAAGTTTAATCAAATTACTTAAGCACAAATAGACTACTTGCCAATGACGAAAGTACTAAATCTAACAAAGCTTGCAAAATCAGATTCAAAGGCTATCATAAACAAGTTTTATTCTAAAACCATGATGTTTTCAGCACAAGAGACTGACTGCCATTTTAACAACACATTCCCAGTCAGCAAAGTAAACCAGAGCTGAAGTTTGATCAGTAGGAGGAAGATGCAAAGATCAGTTTTGCATGTATCCAGAGCAACGGTCAAGTTCATACCCAAGAAAGGAAGACATAAAAGCGTCCACCAACCTGTAGCACAGCAGCCTGGCCACTGGAGGTAGCTGTGGGCGTCTCCGGCTCCTCCTCGGAACTCAAATCGGACACCATGTCTATGGACTCCAGAGAGGAGCGGAAGCTTCGCAACCGGTTGTTTCTGACACTGTCCTGCTGGGCACCACCGTCCTGGCCAACATGGTTCTCCTCCGCTCTCCTGCTGCCATGACCCTCTCCTCTGGCCGCTGGGTTGGACTCCACCAGAGACATGGCTCTTTTGGGGGCGGAGGGCCGGCCGTAGGCTGGGGACAGGTGCCCCACACTGGCAGAGCGTTTGCGACAGGAGGAGGAGGAGGGGGAGGGGGAGCAGGAGGAGGGACTCAAACGGGCTGGCGGGCCCCCTGGAGTGAAGGGGGGACGCGGGTTGTGAGGTGTCGACGTGTAGCGGCTGCTGCAGTCTGCTCTTTGGCGGCCGGCCCACTTTGCGGGGTGGGGGGTGAGGACTGTGGGGCGGGTCACTGGAGGCCGAGGGAGGGGATTTGGAGGGGATGGAGGAGGGGGGGCTGCGGACCGCTTTCTTGCTGTTGAAGAGGACGGCAGTGCGGCGACCGACACTGGCTGCAGACACTTCAGGCGACTGTTGCGATGCTGCTGCTGCTGCTGCTGCTGATGACGATGATGATGATGCTGCTGGCTGCTGTGGTGTCTTGCTGCTCCTGCTGCTCCTGCTGCTGCTGCTGCTCCTGCTGCTGCTGCTGCTGCTGCTTGTTGTTGGCTTCTTCCCCCGCTGGTTCAGGATCTGACCAGAAAGACAGACTGTGTCTGACTACTTGCTCAATAACACACTGAACATACCTTAACCCTCTTGCACTCACATACATTACTGAGCTTCTTGTCCATTTTTTCAACCAACCAACAAAATGGCCTATCTGAGCACATATGGGGCCAAAGACTACATCAAAAATGACATCCATGATTGTTCTACTGTCCATCCAGACCTGAGCATGGAGTGTGCTGCCCTCCAGCACCTTCACCATTCCCCCCCACCCCTGCCTGCCTGCATGCCTTCCACACTGCAGGACCACAGTCGATGTCACAGCACGCAAATCCAGAACTATTCTTAGCATGCCACTTTCACCAGTCCCAGTGCAGTGGGTTCCTGCTGTTATTAGCCCCAGCTGTTCTGGGCAAGGACGGAATGGAGAGCAGCTGAGAGCAGCTGAATGTGGGGGACACTGACAACTGTCTTTGTCTGAACTCATGGGAACTAGATTTGACACCTGAAATCTTGTTAAGTTCTGCATTAATTTCCAGTGAAGAATACAGCACACATGGTCACTCGTTTGGTCAGCCTAACCTTCGTGCATGACATGAGGCAGCAGTGACATTGACTAACAACAATCATAGATTTCTATTCTCTCCTTCCTTCCTTCCATCCAGACAGACAGTCGAACCACACTGCTCAGAGCACACTTGCTCACCTGGCTGTGGTGATGGTGGTGAGGGATCCTCCTCCTCCTCTTCTTTCGGAGAGCTCTGACGACGGAGGTGGACCCATCGTCCCCCCCGCCCCCGCCCTCTGCCCCTCCACCCTGCCCTGCCGGGCCTGCTGACAGGGGTGGGGGTGGCCTGAGGGGGGTTTCTAGAGGGGGGAGCGGGGGACAGGGAGTTTGAAGCCGTCGCTGACGGAGGCTCCGGGTTGGGGTCAGAGTCTGTGCCGGCACACAAGGGTCAGGGTTCACATTTAACTGAAGAAAAGCCACGACCCAGTACATGCTGGGGAATGAGGTGGTGGTGGTGTAGCATTACAAGGGTACTCCCCCCCCCCCCCCCGATTACAGGGACCCCCCACCCCCCCCCCCCATTACAAGGGTAATCCCCCCCCCCCATTACAAGGTCTCCCCCCCCCCCCATACAAGGGTACATCCCCCCCCCCCCATTACAAGGTACATCCCCCCCCCCCCATTACAAGGGTACATCCCCCCCCCATTACAAGGTAACACCCCCCCCCCCATTACAAGGGTACATCCCCCCCCCATTACAAGGGTACACCCTCCCCCATCAATACATCCCCCCCCATTACAAGGGTACATCCCCCCCCCCATTACAAGGGTACATCCCCCCCCCCCCCCATTACAAGGGTACATCCCCCCCCCATTACAAGGGTACATCCCCCCCCCCCATTACAAGGGTACATCCCCCCCCCCATTGCAAGGGTACATTCCCCCCCCCCATTACAAGGGTACATCCCCCCCCCATACAAGTCTCCCCCCCCCCCCCCCCCCCCATACAAGGGTACATCCCCCCCCCATTACAAGGGTACATCCCCCCCCCATTACAGGGTACACCCCCCCCCATTACAAGGGTACATCCCCCCCCCCCCCATTACAAGGGTACATCCCCCCCCCCCATTACAAGGGTACATCCCCCCCCCCCCCCATTACAAGGGTACATCCACCCCCCCATTACCCAAGGTACATCCCCCCCCCCCCCCCCCCATTACAAGGGTACATCACCCCCCCCCCATTACAAGGGTACATCCCCCCCCCCCATTACAAGGGTACATCCCCCCCCCCATTACAAGGGTACATCCCCCCCCCCCCATCTTACAAGGGTACATCCCCCACCCTCACCTCTACCCCCCCCCATTACAAGGGTACATCACCCCCCCCCCCCCCCCCATTACAAGGGTACATCCCCCCCCCCATTACAAGGGTACATCCCCCCCCCCCCCCCCCCATTACAAGGGTACATCCCCCCCCCCCATTACAAGGTCACCCCCCCCCCCCCCCCCATTACAAGGTACCCCCCCCCCCCCCACCCCCCCCCCCCCCCACAGCCCCCCCCCCCCATTACAAGGGTACATCCCCCCCCCCCCCCTCCCATTCTCTCTCTCTCTAGGGGTACGGGACAGCCTGGTTGGTAAGAGCGTCGCACATTGCACTCATGATCTGCTGACCCGGGTTCAAATCCCATTCAAGGGGATATTTTCTCCTGGAGTTAACTAACGTCAGTGCTGACTCCACTACCCCCAAAAAGTCCTTGGGATGAGACTATAATGCCGAGGTGCTGTGTATGAATGTATGCAGAACATCTTGTGCACACGTCAAGACCCGTTGCGCTTTTCAGAAGAGAAGGCCATTGTGTGCCTGTGGGAATGGATGACATTTACAAAACTGCATCCACACAGGGACTGGACGTAAAAAAGCACATGAGTGCTTATTCTATTATCCTTGTAATAAAAACAATACATCAATAAATAAAATCTCTCCCCCCCCCCCCCCCCCCCCCCACCCCTCCCTTTATCTCTCTCGCCCTCCTTTCTTTCTTTCTTTCTTTCTTTTTCTCTCATTATCCAACACACAAGCAGGCAGCACCACACATGAACGTTATCCGTGTTTACCTGCATCGTGCGTCTTGGCATCAGCGGCTTCAATTTTGCGCTTCTGGTGGGACAGTTTTCGGCGCACCATCATGATCTGCTTGCGAATGCTCTTGGCAAACCTGGCTCTGCGCCCTGCACAGTGATCATCTGTCTACACACGATGTACACAGCATTTCCCAGGGCTTTCTTCCTCCCTCAGCCACAGCTCTGAGGTTCACCAATGGTCAGATTTTAGTGTGTGTGTACGTGTGTGGGTGTGTGGGTGGGTGTGGGTGTGGGTGTGTGTGTATGTATGTATGTGGGGGTGGGTGTGTGTATGTATGTGTGTGGGGGGGTGTGTGTGTGTGGGGGGGGGGGGGTGTGACTGTTTTTGCCCACTATGAAGGTAGCTGCATTCCGACTTAGGACAATGACAAATTATTTTATTTCGAGGATAATGAATAAGGAGATGTATGCGGAGTATGTTCACGTTTCCATAACCAACTAAACGCCGACATGAATTACAGGATCTCCATGTTTGATCTGCATGTCTATATATACATGAAGGGAATTGAGGCACTGGCAGTCTGTACTTGAAGTTGACCTGGGAGATTGTTAATCCCCATCCTTCATTTACCAGATGCTGCCGACATTCGAAACATGACTTCATGGGAGGGGGGTTGTGAAGTTGAACAGTCTTAACCACTCAACTAGGGTGTCCATCAGACATGCGTTTAAAGAGACAGGACAATTGCCATGTGTATTTTTCCCAAATGCAGTGCAGTCACTAGTGTGAATCTCTACTGCTCAGTTTAGGTAATCTGCCCATGTGTTTAGTTAGAACTCTGTTCCCTAAAGTTCTTCTGTTGATCAAGAAAGTTACCAAGAATCTTACCTGTATTCAAATGAAGCAGACTGTTACAATGGGCAAGATACTTGGTTCTTACTTGCTTACACTACATAACCCATGGAACACAAGTATGTGGATAATGCTTAGTACTTAACAACTAAATTGATTCATGAATACATAAATAGACTGACACATAAATAAGTTTGATGATAGATTTTTAAAAAACCCAACAACTTCAGAGCGAACTGTGAGGACCTACCTCCAGACAGCTGGCTGTTGGCGGAGTCCATTTTCTCCAGCAGTGTCTGCAGCTGCTCCTCCAGGGGCATGCTCTGTCTCACTTGCTGCATAAAGCTGGAGACTGCAACACCACCATCACCACCCCCCCACCTTGTGGTAAGACCCCCATCATTCCCAGTCATTCTGTTTTCTTACTCACATATAAAGTGTTCAACTTCATTATATAATTTATGTACTGTGGGAAAAAAAGTATACATATAAAGTTAGATACATTTTTGACCCTGCACACAGTATGCATGGCACGTTCTAGAAAAGCGTTTACCATTCAATGAAAACCACTTTCAAATGTTTTTAACACTCAGTGACCACCATTTCCAAATGCATGTGTGCGTGCATGTGTAGGCATGGGTAAATCCATGCATGTGTGTTGTTGTTTCGATTTTACGTCTGTTCACTCAAAGTGATATTAGATTAAGGAGGTGGGGGGGGGTAAGTTGATAAATGTGTGCAATAAAATGCTTAGCTACTGCTCAATAACATATACAGTACACAAATGTGTGTGTGTGTGCATGCGCGTGTGTGCACATGTGTGCATGCGCTCTATAAAGGAGTCAAGACTCGAGAGTTAACAACAACAAAAGGTCTTCCTGGACAAACTCTGACACAAGAAGTAATTGTTTCATTGTTAAACCAATGTTATCTCTGGACACTGGCCAAAACCTAAGTGCTGTGCTTTGCAAAATGTAAACAAATACCCTTTTTTCCACACAATTATTCCAGGCAAAAAGCCAAACTACGGTAAAGAGAGAAAGAAGGTATCCCAATGCTCAGACTATGTAAGTATAGTGCATTATAGCTGAGCCACTATGTCTCCCAATGCTCAGACTATGCAAGTATAGTGCATTATAGCTGAGCCACTATGTCTCCAATGCTCAGACTATGTAAGTATAGTGCATTATAGCTGAGCCACTATGTCTCACAATGCTCAGACTATGCAAGTATAGTGCATTATAGCTGAGCCACTATGTCTCCCAATGCTCAGACTATGTAAGTATAGTGCATTATAGCTGAGCCACTATGTATCCCAATGCTCAGACTACGTAAGTATAGTGCATTATAGCTGAGCCACTATGTCTCACAATGCTCAGACTATGCAAGTATAGTGCATTATAGCTGAGCCACTATGTCTCCCAATGCTCAGACTATGTAAGTATAGTGCATTATAGCTGAGCCACTATGTCTCCCAATGCTCAGACTACGTAAGTATAGTGCATTATAGCTGAGTCACTATGTCTCCCAATGCTCAGACTATGCAAGTATAGTGCATTATAGCTGAGCCACTATGTCTCACAATGCTCAGACTATGCAAGTATAGTGCATTATAGCTGAGCCACTATGTCTCACAATGCTCAGACTATGTAAGTATAGTGCATTATAGCTGAGCCACTATGTCTGAGTTGTACCACCTGATTTTGTTTTTAAAAGGATTTCACTTTGTCTGCTTCTGGTATTTATTGCTGAACTTGCATGTTCCCCAGCTTAACAGCCTGGGGGGGGCCAGACTGTATGTATGCACTCTGTCTCACTCATGCTGGGAATCACTGTGAGACCACAAGTACACACTGGGTGAAAAGGTTGCATAATCTATGTTATGTACGACTGTTTGTGTTTTCAACTACTTCACGATACAGGCAACAGGCAGCCATACTCCAACTTTAGAGGATTTTCTTTGAAGGAGAGAGCAGGTTGATGTGCTATACAGTAAAAGTTTGTCATTGATAGTGACAAGCTCCACATAACATTTTACAACAACATATTAATGTAGGCTATGGCACTTACATGATAAATTATATCAACAGCTGACAAAGCTTTTCCTGTGTCAGGCTTCTTTTCGGGCAATAAGCTATCCATATACTTTATTGGCACTCACTTTCAATACAGTTTTTCTTATACTGCACTAACAGACAAAAATACTGTAAACTGCAAAATAAAATACCTCATGGATAGTTTAGAGTACTATGTTTCATTGTGAAAATGTTAGTTTTGTGTGCATGCAACACACACACACACACCACACACAACCGGGCCTCACTTTCTAGTTTCTTAATACCAGTACTTACTATTCTCACACCCTCCCCAACCACCTAAGAACTGCATAACTACACCACCACCACCAGCAGACTCCACTGACTACATAATGCACACAGGCGTTCACTGGCGCAGAGTTCACATTATCATAAATCCCTTTCCCTGATACTAACACCCAGAGTTCACATTATCATAAATCCCTTTCCCTGATACTAACAGCCATCTCACTCACAATCTTGCAGGTTTTCCGGCTCTTGCTGCTGCTGTGGGGGGGCGGGGGGCTGCTGCAGGTGTAGGCCAGTCTCCGTGTCGAAGCCCACCCTCTGCGCCAGCTTGCGTGCAGCCTGAAGGATGGCTCTGCCCTGAGCACACAGCAGGTAAACACACATACAGGTATACCAAACACCCTGCACAGCCCTCCTCACTGCCATTTCCAAAGTGCCCAGGTCATCATCAATTAACTCTGTGTGTGTGTGTGTGTGTGTGTGTGTGTGTGTGTGTGTGTGTGTGTGTGTGTGTGTGTGTGTGGTAGGGCAAGAGAGGGTGGGGGGGTGATGCTCTGGTTGTGAGTATGGAAGGAACATGAGCGGGCAGCCGGGTTTTAAACATCTGACCCCCCAGCATGGCTTATACATGTTTGTGAGTGCTGAGCTAGCTGTGTTCCTTTACATGACATTACACTACAGTCACTGACCTAGTCTCCCTGAGTGAGAGAGGGGCCACACATTCAGGGAGAGGAGTGGGATCCAAGCAAAACTCAAGTACTGTTGAGAAAAAGAAAAACACCTACTCTCTCTCCTCTCCCTTTTAGTTACACTGATTAGCATACTGGAGAGACAGGCAGACGGAAACCAAAGACTTTGCACACAGTTTATCAGATTGTTGCAGGGGCAAGCTAATCCACACAACTGTGTTGGGATACTGGCAGCAATAGGTCAATGACTGAATAGTACATTCACCACATTTTCCGGTAGTTGACTGACAGCAGCTCAACAGACGCTGGGATAGTTAGTTATATTTACAGAGAGTCCCGCACAAAGCAAACATCCATTTTAACCCTTGCTGGTTGCTCAGACACGTGGCATTACACACTACCAAGGCAGCAAAGGGAGCAGACCTAACAAAGAGTCCAACTACTCAAGTTGAGTCAAAGCACTGCGGAAGACAAAATAAACTTGATTGACTATAATATACACACACTCCCTCTCATACAAGGAAAACAAAAGATGAAGAACCCAAGAGGCTTTCTGAGGCCATAGAAAACCAGATGCAGAAGCCAAAGCGATGTAACAGAAACTGTTACAAAGATTCTGAACTGTCACTTCAGTTAATGGATTGCCAGCCAAACTCCTGTGGAAACAAAAGCACTACTAACAGTCATTCAGAGAAGAAGGCCTATACATGTTTAGTTCGCAACAATGATAACCAGAGCAGATAAGGAATGTATACCATATTTTGTACCATGTTTCAGTTGTGGCTGTGTTCTACTTGCTTCATGGAAATTGTAAGTCTTACAAACTCACACAATACCAGCACACCTGTGCACACAGCGCAGCACACCCACTTGCATGCCACAGGATGGCCTAGTGGTTAGAACACTGCACTCGAAATCTGACAACCCGGGCTCGACTCCCGTTCAAGGGGATGTTTTTCCCTGAAGTTAACATTAGTGCAGACTCCACTCTGCCCAAAAAACCTTCGAATGAGACTATAAACCGAGGCCCCATGTACGAACACGCACAGAACATCTTGCGCACACGTTAAATCCTGTTCCGCTTTTCGTAAGAGTAGGCCATTGTGTGCCGGTGGGAACAGATGACAGAAAACCGCATACACGTGGGGACTGGATGTAAAAAAGCAACTAAGTGCTTATTCCATTATCCTCAATATAAAACAATAAAAGAAATAAATAATAAATAAATAAATAAAAATAAACACACACACAAATAGTACACTTAAGTTAGCTCACTTTAAATATTTGATCCAGGAGCATGGCAATGTCAAACCATCCAAATTCCTTAAAAAAAATTTTTTTTTTTTAATCAGCAAAATCGTGGGAATTCTTGTCTGAATTCCTTTCTGGTGATACGTCAATCAACCAACACAGCTGTGAAGAATGTGTTCACACAATGGAGAGAACAGTTTCAAAACTGAATGCTGTGAAGAATGTGTTCACACAATGGAGAGAACAGTTTCAAAACTGAATGCTGTGAAGAATGTGTTCACACAATGGAGAGAACAGTTTCAAAACTGAATGTTGTGAAGAATGTGTTCACACAATGGAGAGAACAGTTTCAAAACTGAATGTTGTGAAGAATGTGTTCACACAATGGAGAGAACAGTTTCAAAACTGAATGTTGTGAAGAATGTGTTCACATAATGGAGAGAACAGTTTCAAAACTGAATGTTGTGAAGAATGTGTTCACACAATGGAGAGAACAGTTTCAAAACTGAATGCTGTGAAGAATGTGTTCACACAATGGAGAGAACAGTTTCAAAACTGAATGCTGTGAAGAATGTGTTCACACAATGGAGAGAACAGTTTCAAAACTGAATGTTGTGAAGAATGTGTTCACACAATGGAGAGAACAGTTTCAAAACTGAATGTTGTGAAGAATGTGTTCACACAATGGAGAGAACAGTTTCAAAACTGAATGTTGTGAAGAATGTGTTCACACAATGGAGAGAACAGTTTCAAAACTGAATGTTGTGAAGAATGTGTTCACACAATGGAGAGAACAGTTTCAAAACTGAATGTTGTGAAGAATGTGTTCACACAATGGAGAGAACAGTTTCAAAACTGAATGTTGTGAAGAATGTGTTCACACAATGGAGAGAACAGTTTCAAAACTGAATGAAGTTATGTACAACTCCTTTCAAAAGAAAGTTTCTTTCTCAGCTCTATCTATCTATGGTGGTTATTTTCAAAAGATTCCCCCCCCTTACAAAATTCTGTGGATACTATTTGACATACTGTGTGCATTTTTCACACACATACTTTACACAGCCCAGAAACATTATTTGATCTGGAAACATGATTCAAACTAATCTCAGGTAGAATTAACATATGTTCACCAAAAATTTTGGAAATTAAAGTATACTTATGCTCTGATCACTATCAACTCATCCTCAAGTGAAACACGACCCAAAAGACAAGAAAAGATCAAAGACTAGATAGAACCACTCTGGTCCTCTATGGAGTACATCATCCCATTGAGAAAATGCATGATATGAAATTCATCCCAGAACTGAAGAAGGAAGGAGGCAAGATGGTTAAGACGTTCACCTGCCTAACAAGTAAACTGTGAGGACCTGGGTTCCATTCCCAGCCTTGCCCTTTCTTCCCAGTTTGATGAGAAAACAGAAATGAATGTCACAGACCCTCAGATGAATAAACCGAGACCCCGAAGGTGAATGCATGAAAAACATCTTCTGATCTTGTGCACGCATTAGAAACACGTTCCACCTTTCGGAAGAGTAGGCTATTTCATGCCGGTAGGAACGGATGACATTTAAAAAAAAAAAAAGCATGAACACAGACAGGTGTCATGTTTACACACCACCTCCAAGTTGGAATGCAGCTCATTATGTGTGTGTTGGGAGGGGGGGAACAGTCACAAACCCACATACTAAAAAACCTCACCATTGGCAAACCTCAGAGCTAAGGAACAACAACAACAACATTCATTCCACAAACAAAATTGTTATCAAGTGACCCTTTACAAACTGCATACTATACTGACTGAGCAAGTGCTATAATGATCAGGAAAGAAGATCTAGTGATACGTGCATTATGTTGAAGGTAATCACACCCGCTTCAGACTGACTCTTTTTCTTTCATTTCCATCTTCACACTGGCTCGCACATGCTTTGCACTCCGTCATCAGGGTGACTGAATGGAGGCAAAGCACTTTTCTGAGTGGCTGCTGATTGCCAACGACAGCGTACACACTCAAGCCAAGCAGATCTGTGTCAATTTTATGAATGAATGAATGAATGAATGCTTTCCTTCCTTTTTTCTTCCTTGAGAGGGTAGAGTGGAGTGTTTTGCCACAGACTGATAGGGTTATTTTTAGAGAAGTTAAACAGAGAATATTGGATGAGTACACCCAACAAATTCCATTGAAAAGAGAAGGGCAGGCCGCCCTGCTTTTGATTTTAAAAAAGTGTCTTAAGACAGTTCTAAAATGAAAAAAACTAAACTAAGCAGCCTAAGACACCAGCAAAGAATACACATAATATTCATTGATAAAGTGGAGGTGGCTGTTGATATACTCATGGAAACTAAGGCTTAAGTTATTCATGAATAGTCCTATTTCCTGAGAGGAGCATATAAAAAAAATGCATTTTCCTTTGAAATCAAAGCTTTGGGAATCCCAAATAAATTCAGGAGAATAACAAAAATGTATTATTAGAGTGTCTAATTCAGACTGCTATACACAGTGCAAATAGACTGCTATGCAAATTGCCAAATTTTAAGAGCTTCAGAACAAAATAGTATAATACATCAAACGACAACCAAACTATGGAGAAAAAAAAAGTCAGTCAAACACCGCCTTAGGTCAAGTAAGCCAGCTTTAACTTAAAGCCCACTTCACCTGTCTATTTTTTTAGTCGAAGAATCTGGTAGGACAAATGTTCAACAAGCTTCCTTCAATCTAGGATGATCCAGCTACACTTGTACAGCCTGGAGCTGTCTTGACAAGCTGCTGCGAACCACTGCTGAACAAATCTGCAGACCAGACTACTAGTACTAAGCAGCCCCCAGGGCTCCTCCTATATATCACAGCCGTTTGTGCTGTGTACAGATGAGGGCTCCTAATCAGCTCAACTACCTGTGTCAACCTGGGGCTAGAGATATGGCCAGCCACTGCCTTTCATGTGATGGGATGACTACTCGTGTTACCCAGAGAGTGGACAGTATCTATAGGCACAGACCAGACAGAAATAGTCTTCCTCGTCTTTGCAAAGGGCACAGGTCAACTAGTTCACTAGTTCACTGCCATAGATACACATGCATAAGCGTGTGTTACATGTATGTTCACATGTGCAGAGTAGAACAACCATTTAAACTACCGGAGTCAAGGAGGCAGGATTTCAATCACCATCTGTCTTAGTGTCAAGTTTCTGTCCCCTCTTGCCGGTTATCCTAAACTGCAGTTTGTATTAACAGTGCAAATTATTTACACTTAGAATTCCTTGCTGGGAAGGCTAGCAAGCCTGGGCTTCTTGAAGCCGTTATTGAAAAATGTTGCACAATCTCAAAAGACCAACTTTCACACAATCAATCAAACACACACACACACACTCTCTCTCTCTCTCTCTCTCTCTCTCACACACACAACACACTGAAAAGTTGAAATTTAGGGACATGTCTTTAAAAGAATTTTTCTTGAAAATTGTTGAATTTATGATTTGAAACACTGTACAATGCGTTATTTCCACGCCTTCTGTCTATGATACGTGGCAGTTTGTTGTTTATTTTGCTTTTATTGCTCGGCTAAAGCTCTGAGGTCCACCAGAGGTGAGGTTTTGCGTATGTGACCATTTTAGCCCAACATGAAGGTAGCCGCATTCCGACTTTGAAGATAAATGGTATAATTACTACAAGTTTCCATACTTTGAGTTTGACTTTCCAGTTGTAAGTGTAAGTGGTCCTACAGGTAATACACACCATCTTAAAAAATCCCACTTCAGACAAAACTGAACAAGACTATGGACAGTATAAAACAAAAGGACAGATGCAAAATCATTTCATGGATACTTCTCCCCAGTACAGACTGTTCAAACACATGCTCTGTAAAGAATTTGTATGAAATTTTAGCCTATGAAGGCAGTTGACAAGACTATCAGTTAGTCGTTCATTACTTACTGTCTTTGGCAGTTGATGGTTCATCAATGTCACTGATTACTCATCATTATCATGTCTGGGATATATATTTTCACCAATTCTACAGCCTCCAGTCATGTCACAAGAAAGCAATGATTTATTTTCTTTCATTCCAGATAACAATGCAACAGAAAGATCAGCTAAACATACTGGAAATTATTGATGACTGTTTCCTTAGGCTGTTTAAGACTTCATGAAGCTTAGCTAAACGGACATCAGCTAAAATCATAAAAACCAAAAAAAATCAATTAAAAAAAAGAGCTCAGACTCAAGTCAACAAAAATTGGCCATAATGTTCTTGGTCGAAACATCAATTTTAAAATTCACTCAGTATCAGGAGATTCAAGAAGTAAGTTATATCAACTATAACGAAGTTACAGAGTCTTACAGTCAATCTCATGTGTGAGATACCAGTACTAACCAACCACAGTCTTGCACCAGCCAGTAAAACCAACCAAAACAAAAAAGCAAATCAACAAGGAAGTTTTGGCAAATAGTTTTGCCGTTTCTCAACTAACTTTGCTAATTCAATTAGGGGGATGGGATAGCCTGGTGTTCAGTGTGACGCAGTCGTGATCTGCTGACCCATTTTTGATTACCGTTCCAGACGATTTTTCCTCTGGAGTTAACATCAGTGCCAACTCCACTCCTCCCAAAAGTCCTTCGGATGAGACTATAAACCGAGGTCCCATACGCACACAGAACATCTTGCGCACATGTTAAAACCCGTTCTGCTTTTCGGAAGAGCAGGCCAATGTGTGCTGATGGGAATGGTTGACAAAATTGACAAAACTGCATACATAGGGGGACTGGATGAAAAAAAGCATGTGAGTGCTTATTCAATTGTCCTCGAAATAAAAAAAATAAAATTAATTAAAAATAAAAGGATTAATGATGATTCCACATGTATAATTGGTAGTCTGCATCAGTTAAGGTCCACGAGTGTGGTCAGGAACTGTCCTAACCATAACCACAGACACGAACATGGAATGGATAGTATTTTTCACGCTAGCACAGCTCATCAGACACAGCTGGTTGACACGACAGGGAATGCTTTCAACCATGCATCTAAAAATAAACTGGACAGAACCATCCAAAGACTTAGGAGCTCGGTTTGCTTTGAAGAAAAAAAGCTGAGGGACCCAGGGGCCGTTTACTCTTTTTTACTTACACTTTTTAGTGTGTATCCCGGCAGTGAGAAAAAAAGCAAAAAAAAGGGCAAATTTCGTCTAAAAGGAGAGACGGTGGAAAAACACAGGAAAACAAGAGGGAAGGAGGGGGGAAAAAATAACAAAAGAAGGGCCGAAAAAAAAAAAGAGGGTAAACAAATGAAAGGATGGAGCAGGGCAAAGGAAAGAAGAAGGAATGAAACAAAAAGAGAAGGGAAAAAAGAAAAAAGAGCGAAAAAAAAAAAGAAAGCTACAGAAGAAACACGGAAAAAAAACCGAAAAAGACAGGAAAAAAAAAAAAACAAAACATCGAAACAAAAAAAATTTCTGAAAAAAAATTAAAAGGAACGGAGAAAAAGAAAAAGACAGTAAAAAAAAACTTTTTTTTTTTATAGAAAAATCTTTTAAAAAAAGAAGAAAAAAAACAAGCAAGGATGAAAACCATGAAAAAAAAAAAAAAGAAAATAGATGAAAAAAAAAAAGGAACTCAGGGTTCATAAAAAGACATAGACTTAACAAAAAAACCCCCAAAACTCAGTGAAAAACAAATGCGTGGAAAAAGTCAGATATGAACATAAAAAAAGAAAAAAAACAGACACAGATTCAGATGATATTTATACATGTCCCAACACAACCCATCACAGACGTCGTAACACGGGCCAAAGACAGACTACAAACACTAAGACCACCCACACCCAACACAAAACATTCAGAGACATGAAAGGACAGTAATTATCTAAAAACTGTAAGGAGTCATTAATATTTCACTAACAACAAAACAAAAACATATGCAAATCAGTTTGGGGGCTTTAGATCATGCTTATGCAATCATCATCATCATCATCATCATCATCACCACCATCACCACCTCCACAACAACCACCATTCATCATAACCACACCACCCCCCACTCCCTCCTCACCCTTTAACCACCACCACCACCACCACCACCACCACCACCCCCAACCTCACCATCACCACCACCACCACCACCACCACCACCACCACCACACCCCCACCTCCACCACCACCACCCCCAACCTCACCACCACCACACCACCACCACCCCCAACCTCACCACCACCACCACCACCACCACCTCCTCCTCCTCCTCCTCCTCCTCCCTCCACGCCACTGACGCTGACCTGGTCTCGCAGCTTGAGGGCGGCCTTGTAGAAGGGCGTGTCCTTGTTGTTGTAGGCCATGCAGTTGCCCACGATCAGCTCAAAGTCGCAGCTGAAGTCCTCCATGGCGCGGTACTGGTGGCCGTCCACTTTGCCGCGCATGGTGGAGAAGTCCATGGGGGTGACCACGTACTCCATGTAGTCCGGCACCTGGGGTGGTGCAACAAGGCAGCAGTCACACCACGAGTTCTGATGCATTAACACACAGGATAGGGCAAGGTCCCTGTTTTCTGTATTTCTCTGTCTGACCAAGAGATGGGGGAATCTAGGGGGTGGGGGGGAGAGAGTAGGAAGAATATGATTCAGATTTTGGCCAGCCACTTTCTGAAGGGCCGGGGGTAAACAGATTTTTTTTTTTTAAAAGAGGGGGGGGGGAGGGGAGGAGAGAAAAAGGGAGAGGGGGGGAGAGAGAGGAGAGAGAGAGAGGGAGGGAGGGAGGGAAAGAGAGAGAGAGGGGGAGAGAAGAGAGAGAGAGAAAGAGAAAAGAGGGGGGAGAGACAGAGAGACTAAAAAAATTTTTTTATTTTATTCTTTTACATCAAGGATAATGGAATAAGCAGGTGTGTGCTTTTTTTACATCCAGTCCCCGTGTGTATGCGATTTTGTAAATTCTGTCATCTGTTCCCACCGGCACACAAGGGCCTACTCTTACAAAAAGAGGAACAGGATTTAACATGTGCGCAAGATGTTCTGCGTGCGTTTGCACACGGGGCCTCGGTTTATAGTCTCATCCGAAGGACTTTTGGGAAAAGTGGAGTCTGCACTGATGTTAACTCCAGGGGAAAATATCCCCTTGAACGGGAATCGAACCGGGTCATCAGATTGCGGGCGCAATGTTCTAACCACTAGGCTATCCCCCCCAACAGAGACAGAGAGGGAGAGACAGAGACATAGAGACAGATATAGTGAGAGAAACAGAGAGAGATGTTGTGTGTGCATGAGTGTGTGTGTGCATGTGTGTGCATGTGTGTATGTGTGTGTATGTGTGTGTGTGTGTGTGTGTGTGCGTGCATGCGTGCGTTCGTGCGTGTGTGTAAGCAAAGCTGTTGATAAATTATCCCTCCCTCCTCCCCCTCTGGATCAGGACAGATACTGTGACATTTTCACATTTCTGATTGTCACCGTCATTCACTCTCTGAATCTATGATGGGAGTGTTCCCATAACTGACCACATAACCACCCACCCCCCACACCCATATACACACACCCCCACACACAAAACAGCCCCCCCCCTACAAACACCCCCACATAACCCCCCCCACACACACACACAGTCAGTCAGTCCACTGACCTCATCCAGACACACCGGGTCAACGAAGAAGCCCTCCACATCCTTGGCCTGCAGCTGATCCAGCGTCTGCCTCAACAACATGGCGAACGGCTGAAGCTGATGCTCCAGACACAGCTGGTGCAGGCGCATCTGCAATGTTCAACCCCACATTCATCTTGCTGTCAAGGCACAGCCTGTTCAGATGATAATGATGATAAAGATGATAATGATGATAATGATGATAGTGATGATAATGATGACAATGAGAAGAAGAAGGAGAAGAAGAAGAAGAAGAAAAAAAGAAGAAGAAGACAAACAAGAACACAACAAAAAGGAGAAGAAAAAAGGAAAGATAAAAGAAGAAAAAAGAAGAAGCGAAGAAGAAAAAAACAACAACAACAAACAAAAAAACAACAACGATAATACAACCTTCCTCCGCCCCCCATCCCTTAAAAAGAGAATAAAAGAAAGAAAAAAATAGAGGAAAGGTTTTCCCCCAATCTTTTTATTGCGGGAAGCAACTTGTAGAGCCCTCACTTTTAAAGGGGCCCACAGAGGGCGGCGCCATCTTCTCTTCTCTTCTCTCCCTTTAACCCCTCCCCCTTTTAATTTTTCCTTTCCCCTTAAAGAGGGCAGGTACCCATTCACCTGGGGAACTGGGGAACTGTATATGCCAAGGCACAAAACCTTCACCCACCCCAAGGGGTAACCATACTAAATCTGCTTAATTTAACATGGGGAAGCGAGTGCTCTCACCACTGAGCTACCCCCTGCCCAAAAGTAATTAATAACAAAATTGCTTTACTTAAAAAAACTTTGCATCAACCTTTAATGAAAATGCTTTTCAAAACTATTTCTTTTGTTAAATGTTTATTTGGTGGGGGAAAAAAAAAGGAGGACATTTGGGCCTCTAATAAATCACTAAAAAAACCCTAATCCGGGAACCCAAAACAAGAAATTTGGGGCCCCCGTGAGTTTTTTTGACACTACGTAAATCGGAAAAACTGATTTTTTGAAAATATGAAAATGACTAGATTTCTCAAACAAAAAAAGCAATGAACCCCAACAAAAGGCAAAAACAAAAGACACAATAACCTTTAAACAAACCCCAACAACAAAGAAAACCTTTTAAAAAAGACAAAAAAGAAACAGGCCATAACACTGAAGAATTACCCTTTCACTTCTTTCTTTAGTTGAACGGGGGAAAGAAAACACAAATCGGGAATTGACAAGTACTATAAATCAAACAAACAAAAAAAAAATAACCCAACAATAAACAAACAAAAAACCACCAGAAGAATGAAAGTGAATTTCCGAAGTGCAGTTTATAAAAAAAAAGAACCAGCTAGACTGACTCCCACGACTGGAGACAAAAAATATATATGATGAAAATGATGATGATGATGATGATTCTGTAATTAATATGCTGGAAAAACCCATGCTCACCCCCAATCTTATAAATGAATCCGCTCCAAAAACCCTAAAGTGATACATGTCTGCGCATCTAGTGAGGGTTTTACACCCCCAGACCCACTTTCACCCCGCTGAACCGGGTTTTGCATCACATGCCTCAAAAATGGCCCCCAAAATGCTGCAGCTGCAAAATGAAAAAAAAACGGGCCCCAAGATAACAGCACTTTCTTTCTTTTTATGTTTCCGTTCATTTCATACTCTTTTCCCCCTCCTTTCCCCCTTTTCGACAGAAATTGAGCACGGCCTATAATATGTGCAAATTTTCAAAATAGATCTACATTTCACTTTGATTTTTTTCCCCGTTTTCGATAAGTTCCCCCGAAACCCTGCTTTTCAAGATCTTGCCTCAGTCCTGCCCAAATTTGAGCTTTCCGCAGGCTTGCTCGCTTGTGTTTTTTTCACTGAAAAGAACATCAACAACGAATACATTAAAAAACTTTAAAAAAAAATTAAACAACTACCGTGTAAATTTTTCTCTTTTTTTTTAAACGAAGCCAATGAGCACAGTCACACAAATAGGAAATACTTCCATTGAATAATTCTAAAACCCTTTACCCATTACTAACTTTTTTCACACCTCATTTCCCACTGAAGAAAAGGAAAACCTAAACTATTGTACATTAATAAAGCAAATTCAAATCATGCAGTGTCTTAATTTACTCCTTATTCTCCATAAATTCTATCTAATACTCCATCCTTGTGAACAGGAATCAGTCAGTAAACACAGCTAAGAAGAGGCCAATGGGTCTTGTTTGCAAAATTCTGACTACTGAAACAGAGGCCAAGGGCCGCAACAGCTTCAGATTCTTTTGGGGTTTTTGTTTTTTAAACACAAAGGGCCTCGCTCCCCTCCAAAACTAAAGGCAAAAACCCCTCCCCCCTCCTTTAAACTTAAAAGAAGGGGTACTTATACAGCAAGGCAGAAAAAAACCCCCTTTTTTTCTATTTGACGACCTACCCCTGGCAGAACAAATATGCCACACTAAAAAAGGAAAGGGGGGGGGGGGGGGGGGGTCACAATCAGATTTTACCCCAAATTTATAACATTCCCTTTAACTAAATATAAAAAGATACCAGTTTACATGTTACTCAGCATGTATTTAAATGTACAGTAACAAAGGGAATAACTATAGTTGTTCAACACACAACACACCACACACCAGAATCACCCAACACCACATGCACAGAAATACGCTTTCTTTTTTTACAAAGTTCAAAACCAAAAGGACAATTTTTTTTTTTTTACAAGATTAAAGAAAAACTACAAAAAAAAAGTAACAAAGACTTACGTGCCCCTTGTTTCTGTTATTGGGTTTGGCTGCAAAAGTCGCAACAAGGGCAACCGAAGCGGGACGGCTTTTCGTGTCCAGTAACGACAGCCTCTTTAAAAATGATCTTTCTTCGTAAGAGACACCACTGAAGATATTTTGCTTAATCCGAAATACACACAAAGACACTTTGTTTTTAATCCTTTGAATTTATAGTACTTACTGTTTCCAGTGCATGCTCAAAAATAAGTATAAACTTACTTAACAATAACAATTGATCAATGTAGACTTGTAGTCCTTCAGTTAACTACAGACTACTCTAGAACACACACACCACAAATGCAAAGCCAACATTCTTTAAAACAAATATATATTGCATATTTATAATTAAACTTTTGGGGTTTTGAATAGATAAGGACAGAATATTGAATGGGAGATTTATGCCAAAAGAGATCACAGAATGATGTTACAGAAAAAGTCTTTTGACTCCGATTTGAGAACAGACAGTTTACTGAGTTTAGCTTACAATCTTTCTTTGTCTTGACTGTTACAGTGTTACTGTTAGAATTGTAAACTCATGATAAGCCCAAAATGAAACTTTACGAAATTACTAGTATTAGTTATATATATACTATTACTATAGTATTAGTTTTCTTTATTATCGAAGTTCCTGTTTCACAGACCTGTCTTCTATAAAACTACACACACACCTAGGCTACCGAGTTATTTCAGAGTTGACACTAATATTAATTAAAAAATATTAAAATTTAAATCCATCTTGTTAACCATTGCAACAGAAATGAAAATGAAAATTACTTTGGATCATGGTGAATCAGCATGGTGAGTGTGTGTGTGTGTGTGTGTGTGGGGGGGGGGGGGGGGGGGGTGTTTCCATTGGCCATTCCATTTGCTATCTTGTCTAATAATAGTAATATCTTTTGTTGTTGTTTCGTTGTTCACTTGCTGGCTTTTTAAAGCTTTTTTTTCTCTATGAACTTCATGATTTTGGAAAATAAATCAATGGTTACCTAGATACTATAGTGTAAACTATTCGGTATTTCTGAAGACAAGGAACCAACCCAAACTCACTCTCAGTAACTTAAGTCATCTTTCAAGAACATGTTTTCCCCATCTTTCATGTGGAAAGATTGTTTATGGCTTTATATGCACAGCAAGTGCTCTCTGGAACATCCAGCAATGCACAGATCTTCTCACAATAAATAATCTATAATCAGTATAATGGCATGCAAAGTACATCATTTTTGGTTAAATATAATAATACAAAAATTAGTTAAATATAAATTATAATGTATTACTATTACTATTATGTTCCATCAATGTAATCTAGGACCAAAACTGAAGATTAATTAGTAATGCCTACTGGTATTCAAACTAATTTTGTAATTTAATTGTGACATTCTGTCATTTACTAAAAGTAAAAACAATTACTTCATGAGTTCCGTTTTTAGTTCTTGTTCAATTGTTGGCTAAGACTGGAGAGATTATAATTATCATGATTATGTCATCATCGTTACCTCTGATTATGTGATCGTGTGGATGAGTTGATATGGGGTGAAAATAACAAGACTGCAGAAAAGATTTTTTTTTATCAACTTAAAAAAGAACTGGATCTCTTAGTAGAGCTATAGCAGCCAATTTCCCCACTCAAATTCTCACAACTGCCTGTGTTTGCACTATATAGTATTCATGTATACATGGCAATGTTTGCTAAGACTAAAAATTTGACAGGATCTCCAAATTATATGGCACAAAGTTTCATAAGTTTTATTTTTATCTATAGTTGTATAGATAGATCTATAGTAGAAGGTCTATAGATAGTGTTTATTTTGTTTTATACATGCATGTATATTTTGAGCTCATTTTCTTTCTCTTTTTATCATCATCTTTCAATGGCAGCTTTCATGCACACTATAAAAGTATGAAAAACATATTCTAGTGAATGTGACTGATACTTCTAAATTATGAAAAGAGTCTTGCTTGTAAGGTACCACAAAGGGTGAAACTTTAATCACCACCACTGCACCAGGACTTCTAACAAGGGATCATCTAGAAGCCAAATCTCGAGTCAGGTCAGGCCAAAGGTATGGATCCGTGGCTCTTTCGAAAAAGCCTAAAACACGGTCACTGAAAAAATTTATTTTCTAGGGCCTTTTTTAATTGGAATCTTTGATAAATCAATTTTTTTAAATAATTGAACTCATGGAAATATTGTAAACAATAGGGTTACCTACTTAACATCGCAAGGCTATTTATTTTTCCTCTGGACACTACTATCTAAAAACAAAATTATGATCTGAAACTTATAAAGCATAATTTATCAATCATAATTTGGGGACTTCTGCCTCTTCTTTGTCTTTGGTCATCATGAAAGAAATCAGTGCATTACTCAATACCACCAGACAGGTTTGATCTCAAAAAACAATTGTACGCAAGTTATCATGTTTTGGCCTTCACCCAGGATGACTTTGAAGTGACTGCTATATATATCTCAGTATCTGGGTGCACATCAAAATGTCTTCAGACTCTTTATGAATGTTTTCTTTTCCAAAATGGGGAAGTACCTGGACAACGTAAGTTGAATCTTAATCAATTATTTTTTCATTTCACTGCAGGAGTTTCGCAACAATGTTCCTTTGATTGTGAAAGTACTCAAGACTTTGAGTTTTAAACAATTAAGCAACTTTCTAGAGCCATTAGAGGCATTTTAACCAATATCAAGCCATCCACTAAAAGCAAGCCATACATGATTACATTGATAGTAGTGATTCATGATACAATGTAGGCATCATGCTTTCTTGTGTGATTATCATTATATTCAACGTTCTGTCCATTCTTTTTTTAACATACAATCTTAGTACTTCATATTTTTTATAACAATTTTTTGTGTGAGTTCTTTGGCTAGAGCTCCGGTTCTGGATGGTGAGATTTTGCGTATGCCACCATTTTTACACACACCATGAAGGTACTGCATTCTGACTTAGGGGATGAGTAAAAACAATTCAAAGCCAATGATACACTCATGAATACAGGGAGCAGATAGCACAGTGGTCAGAGCACTGGGCTCACAATTTGATGGCACCAGTTCGAGCCATTACCACGACATAGTTGTACGGTTTCGTTTGAAGGGATTTTCTCCCTGGAGTTAACATCAATGCCCGACTCCACTCTTCAGAAGGTCCTTCGGAGGAGAGAAAATATATATGGGTTATTCTCAGAAACATGTGAGGTTTTTGTGACATAGACCTTGAAAAATAAATGTCATTGGAAGTTTATGCCTTTTTGTCATATTTTAGAGTACTCTGTCATAATCTGCATTGTTTTGAAAAAATTATGAAATATTAATTGGTTTCCTAGTATTTGATGAATTAATGTTCTATTTTTAGCCGTGTTGCGGTTGTGACATGGAAACCAAAAGTAGCATAAATAAATCTTTGTACTCAGAATATCAAACAAAAAACACTCCAAAATGCTGTTGTTTTCATTTATAAAACAAATCTAACATTTGGAAGTATGACAATCACTGACAAAGCATATTTTTGGCTATATTTCTAATGACACTCTAAGACAGTTTTGTACGCCCAGATTTAAAGTTGTTGTTTTTTTGCTAGTGACCACAGGAAGCACCACAAATTAGCCTAAACTTTATCCACAGAATCATATCAATAAAACAACAATTTTCTTTACAAAAGAATGGAAGCTATTTCAAATTAATACGTTAAAAAAGTAATATGTTGCGGTTGTGACATGGAAACCGTTTGGTTGTGACATGGAAACCACACCCCTCAAAATCACAAATCATGGAAGTGTAGCAATTTAAACATACATTTAAACAAAACACACCAACTTAAATTGGAAACAAATCATTCTTGTAACATTATTCATACTGATTTATCATTTTATATGATATATTATGGTTGTGACATGGAGACCGTTTGGTTGTGACATGGAAACCACACCCCTCAAAAGCACAAATCATGAAAGGGTAGCAATTTAAGATCAAATTGAAAAAACACATCATCTCAAATTAGAAACAATGCATTCTTGTAACTTTATTTACATTGATTTATTATGTTAGACTTAGAGTGACATGATATTATATCAATAAACATTATCTACATTGATTTATCATGCTGGAGTGATATTATATCAATCAACACAACTAAGTCAGTTTCTCTCGTCTGACCTAGTGCATCATTCATAATTAATGATAAAATATGAGCTCATGAGTGCTTTTATATCAAGTAATAATGCATGTTTTAAAAAAAACAACAAAAAACAATGAAATCATATTCATTCTTTTTTTTTTTAATAGTAAAAACCAAAAATTATTTGCCGATCAAAATTTGTTAGGATCGTCAATTGATTACAAATCATCACCTTTGCTGTGTTGTTGGGTGTTTTGTTTTAATATTAACAACACTTTGAATAACAGAATAATCTAAGGTTATTTCTTCTTCATTTCTTGTTTTACAGGCAAATGAATTCTTTTATTTTATGGGCAAATAGAATCCTTCAAGCACTCTCAGCATTTGCCGGTGCTTTTTTTTTCCACACATGCAGCTGCTTTTTTGTCCCACATCTAACATGATCTAACATAATTTCAAACTGATTTAGGACTGTTAAGTTCGTTCTCTCTCTCTCTCTCTCTCTCTCTCTCTCTCTCTCTCTCTCTCTCTCTCTCTCTCTCTCTCTCACACACACACACACACACACACACACACACGATTTGCTTTATATTGTAACAGTTTAAAAAAATTTATGTCATAATCACATGCATCCATATGTATAGTGGGCACCCTGCCCCCCTTTATTCCCTATCATAAGACTCCCACCTGTATAAGATCTACTTTTCTTAGACACTGCTCTTCTTTGTAACTGTACCCCCCTCATAAGACTTCTCCTTTATAACACATAATTGTGTGTGTGTGTGTGTGTGTGAGCAAATAATTATATGTATGTAAATGTATGTGTTTGTGTGTGTGTGTGTGTGTGTGTGTGTGTGTACAAGCGCATGAGAGAGTGTGTGTGGTGTATGTATGTGTGTGCATGAATGTGGGTGGCACACGGTGTGTGTGTGCGTGTGTGTGTGTGTGTGTGTGTGTGTACACCACAATTAAAATTTTTAAGCATGTGAATTGCTTATTTTGCTCAATAAATGAATTTTTTGGGGCGAAAAAGGCGTTCATGGTTTCTTGTCATAACCAATTTCAACTGTAGTGTTGTTGCTTTTTGTGTCAATGTGAATGTGTGTCAGTTGTATGTTATTTGTTTTGTTATCAACGCTTGTTTTGCACATTTAAAGATGAATTGGTTCCAAATGTTGACAAGGAAAACGGAAACCAACGAAACACAAAACAAAAAAGCCCATCCTCATGATGTGGTTTTCATAATAACTGATCACAGACTTGTAAAGTTTCAGAGTTTGAAAAATGTTAAGCTTAGGACTTCCAGCATTGTATCCTATCTCTCAAATGAACATAATTTAATCGGAAGAACGTCATTGTTTGATTACATTTGAAGCCTACGGAACATAAGTGGTAGAAAACGAGTGACGTGTTTTGGTTGTGACCAGAAACACCGAGCTCTGTCATCGGCGCAGTTTGTAGCAAACATTAACGTCACTTCGATGACGTTTAGCGTGCATTTACAGTTGACTCATTACGATTAACAACGATCGTGTAGATCAATCACTTCCCTGAAATCAACACTAGAAATCTGTATCCGAGGAAAAGGGAACGATTTGTTACAGTAGATCAGAGTCGTGACACAAAACCATAATCAATCCATTTCCTGTCACGACTAACACGAGCTAAATGTTTTACGGCCAAATTTCAATGTGCGAGATAACCACAGAACAAAATTGCTGCAGGTTTATATTTTCAACAACATAACCAGAGCATCCATATAAAGAATCAATAACTGAATGACGAAAACGCGAGACCAATATTACGTATGCTTCTAGATCTAACAGCCGAGACAGAAACCACGCTATCTTGGTTTCGTGTCACAACCAACGTGGTTAATACATGAGTTTACAGATCAACGAAAATATTCCCATAAAATACATTCAGATACTGAAAATAATCACTTCTGTCACTAATTGTTCGAAATAAAACACGTATAACATCTATAAAAGAAAGAGAAAGTAAAACTTCAACAAGAATGTTACGGTCCGTACAAGAAACCATACTATTTTCGTTTCATGTCCTAACCGTAACGCAACACAACAAAAACTGGATCTATTTAATATTTTGTCCAAAATTTATTTTTTGTACATAACAACCATTTCCACAAATTACAGTAGATGGCTTTTTATTTCTTTCCGAGTAAGAATAAGCGGTCATCAAATGAAACGATCGGTAAACGTACCCACAGCTAAACAAGCTAAAGCTGTTGACAAGAAAAGAGAACCTGACAAAAACAAGCAATTTCGTAATTTAAACACGAGTTTACGATTATTAAACCATGGTTGGCAAAAGTAAAATACTTTGAAAAGAAAATATTCCTTCTCCTTCGATAAAAAATGCGATAGAAGCGAGTAAACGCATCTTGACCAAATGCTGCCGTGCTTTAGCCGTCGGTTGTGACATGAGAAATTTTGGAAGAAGACAAAGACCGGCACACTAGTATAGCATCGCGATGTTCCTTTGGCGGGAAAAAGTACATGCCAGAGATATTTTAGGTCAAGGTGAAGTGCCAGCGATAAAAATCTAGGTCAGTGAAGGAATGTGCCGAGTTTTGCACCAAATTTACGTCGGTCGGTCGGTCGTGACGTTAAAAATGAGAAACGATGTTGATAATCTGGAGTTTCAAGCCATGAACGAGGGTAGGAAGGCTGGCTGATCAAAAACATCGTTTTTTATATACTGTTAACTGTTTACTTTATCAGTGGAAGCTATAATGTGTTGATGATATCGTATAGTACTTTGTGAGTGAATTTTTAAAATTGGGCCTGACTTTGGAAACCAAGGTCACGACCACAACGGGTATTTAATCCACCCTCTATTTAATGTTCATGAAAAAGAAATGAAGATGTTTCTGCTTGGGAATTTGAAACAACATCTGGGCATTAATTTAATACAAATTGTGTTTCAATTTAGCAGTCTTTGAAGTCAGAAGAACAATCTGAATAACGTATGCACCATCATGTCACAAATCCGCCATGTTGGAATGAGCACATTTTGTAAAAGAAAATTCAATATTTTTAAAAACAAGCACAAGTACTCATTAAAACTTTTAAAATTTATTTCTTTAATTCAAACATAACCAGTAACCAGCATTCACTACAGATACAACCTAAATTCAGTCAAATGGTAGATGTGTGAAGTAGGTCACTATCATACCTCACATGTTTCTGAGAATGACCTATATATAATTAATGTAAACTATGCCTATATGGTCCCATGTGCAAACACAAGCAGAACATCTCATTCTCACACAAACATTAAAACCCATCCTGCCTTTTGAAAGAGTAGGCGATTGTGAGCCAGCAAGAAAAATTTTAATTCTATATATATATATAATAATTTTTTTTATTTTTAAACAAGAACAACAAATTTTAACGCATGACACTGGTGTTGTGTTCAGAAACCATTCCCAAGTTGGAATGCAGCTACCTCCATTGATCACTGAATCAGTCAACGGTGGTTTGAGGTCAGTTTGTCATTAGTGTCAAACTTCAAAGCCTTTGAACACTAACTTCAGAGTTGGACTTGGAAGTTCACAGGAGAAGGTCAGTGGAGGATTGCTGTGGTGGTTACCACCCTAGGTGGGTGTCTCACTCACTCAGTCTGGCTCTGTGATTCAGCTATTGTGTATTACTGCCATGATTAATTAGTGCTAGTATGGAGCTTAGCAGGTGGTGTCCTGTGTATGTTAATTGTTATAATTTTAGCTTAGGGCAGGCACCACTGAATAAGTACTATTTAAGTGACCCAGCAGCAGTGCAGGGTCCCTATGACTGGTGGCCCCACAATGGCCTGATATTGTATTCATGATTGATACAATGATAGGAGCTCTGCGGACTTCTGGCCCTGAGGGCGCTAGTTAAATTAATTTTAATGAATATACTTTATATATAGACTGGGGCAAGAGACTGAAATGAGCAGCATGGGAACAGCAGGACACTGGACAGGAATGTCACAGTAGATGATGCAGCAAAATATATATATAAATAACCAAAAAACAAAAAAACTTCTGATCATTCAAGAACAGAAATTAACAGTTAAATTAAAGTATGGTATTTTCTTATAAAAGCAATACTATTATGATTTTTACCTTCAACAGTTAACTTATGGTCAATTTCTTCACTGACATAGTATGCCACAAAGTATAGTAAAAGTAACAAGAAGTATTTGAGTCTATATTCGTTTTCATAACTTATATAAGGATGACTGTGCTGCACTGCAATGTGCAAGTGTCACACTCACAAACTGCATCACTATCACCATATCAGTGCATCACTGCATCAGTGTATGTCAGGAACTTGAGAAAGTGAATAAGTCAGTAACTCTTCACAAATTATACTGAAGACTGTTTAAAACTATTGACAGCAGATCCCATGACTAAAAACTAAAAAGTCTAAAGGTGTAAAGCCATAGAATAACAGATCTGGGTGAATCTTTCTACTCCGAATAACTTAGTAAGAATACTACTTAGTACTTACTGTTTTACACCATTCTTACTGTTTTACACCATTCTAATCTTATTTAGTAATTCTATACTCCATATTAAATGATATTTACACCATTTTAATTCTACACTCCAAATAAAAGTAAGTTGTAAAAACTAACTCAGTAACTGTGCATGTGTATTGTATAGATCTACAGGAATACAATAATAATTTTTAATAAAATAAGATTTTGCATTCCCAAATATACTGAATACTATGGCTATACTATACTATAGCCATATGATATATAATATATGCCTGCACAGCACTTCAGCTAGTCCTAGACAGGTCTGAAGTATTGCACAAGGGGGGAAAAGAGACAGAAAGAAATGTGGTTCAGCTACAAGGACTGGGTGACATTTGTTTTTTGCAGGTATCTTGACCAATTGATTTGAGCAAATATGATTTATGGCACATTATAATTCATCTATTATATGTGTGTGTGTATAATATATATATATATATATATATATAGAGAGAGAGAGAGAGAGAGATGAGAGAGGAGAGAGAGAGAGAGAGAGGAGAGAGAGAGGAGAGAGAGAGAGAGAGAGAGAGATCTATTCATAACAACCAAATGAAGATCTAGATCTTCATCATGAAAACTTGAGCTTTTCTTAGTATCGCATTCACTGTAATGGTAACTAAAGACAAAGTCTGTAGTTCTACACTAAAATAATGAACATGATAAATGATTTATAATTGATATCAATAATAAATTGTAATAAATTATAATGGTAAAGGTTTAAAAGGTAAAATTTATCAATTAATATAGCACCATTACTAGGCTAAGCCTAAGGGCTACTAAGGCAATATTGACTATAAAGTATAATATTGATATATAATGTGACAGCCAGAGACTGAGAAAGTTTGTCAGAAAGAGAGAAAAGAAGGGAAGGGGTGGGGGCCAGCAGTGGGAAAATATTGAATTTTAAAGTTTTGAGCTCTGAAAACCCGATTAAAAAAAGAATATATTGTATATTGTGTGGATCGGTGGTCTAGAGGTAACGCGCCTGTCTAGAAAGCGAAAAAGTCCGGGTCTGAAGTGTGCGGCGGTTCGTACCCCCGTTTGGATCGGAAATTTTCCCCCCATCCATTAGACCATGAGTGGTGGTCTGGGCGCTAGTCTTTCGGATGAGACGATAAACCGAGGTCCCGTGTGTTACACGTAATTATTTAGCGCACGTAAAAAAAACCCACGGCAACAAGAGAGTTGTCCCTGGCAAAATTCTTAGAAAAAAGCCACTCTGATAGGGAAACAAATACAGCTGCAGAAAAAAAAAAAAAAAAAAAAAAGGGTGAAAGGGTGGCGCAGCGCTAAGTGGCGACGCGTTCTCCCACTCTCCCCGGGGAGAGCAGCCCGAATTTCACGGAGAGAAATCTGCCGTGACTTAAAGTGGTATGAAATAAAATCTGAGCGCTTTGATTTGTTGCTTTACAAGATTCAGCGCTATATAAATTCCATACATTATTATTATTATTATTATTATTTCTAACAAAAGCCTTTTGAAAAAGGTTGCACCATGTATGAAAATGAAAGAAGTAAAGAACTAAAAAATAGCCCCAAAAAACAAACCCAACCATAATTAACTATTGTTATCATATAAAAATTAAAATGTATTCTCTTCATCAGGCTTCATGGTCGAAACTTAACGTTTTATTTTAGACCAATGAAAACAAATTATAAATTATAAATAAATTATAATACTACTTCTAGTAATACTAATAGTTCAGAACTTTTTAATTTTCTAAGTCTAACATAATAAAATAAATAATATACCGTAGATCAAAGGCTAACAATGGTATACAGTAGATTTCAAGTTCAACAAACCAATACCACACACAGGTCACAAGTCTACACATATGGACTCATTCGGCATGCATGCATTAATTACTAATGAATACTAGTAACAGTAGTAAGGCATGTAATGATGTTATAGTTATGTTTTAAAGTTGTAACAAAGCCCCGACCATCCAGTATTAACTTTTAAAGTTTTTTTCAGATGACTGGCACAGAGAGGTCTACACTCAAACAGAAAGAGACAGAGACCTGAACAGAGACAGAGACAGAGAGTGCTCCTGAGTCACTGACTCCAGAGTAAAAATGAAGAAAAACCAAAATTAAAAAACTGAAATGAAAAAATTGTTTTTCTAGCTTAAGTGAACAAAACACCACTCAGTCACACATCATGTGACATGACAACAGATGAGACAAGCACAATGACTGAACCAGCTGTCTGAGCAGCACAGTGATTAGCAGTACAGCTTTCCTAGTAGTAATCAAGTCATGGTGACACTGACACCGTGACAGTCTGCCTGGAGAACCAGATTCAAACAGGCCATAATTCCAACACCCTCCAATAATCAATTAACCCTTAGCTGGGCACAGCAAAATATTTGTTCACTTCCTAGTGTGCAAGGAAAATGGAGGTGGATTTAATGATACTAGTATATGATACAAATAATGAGACTTATAACTTTATAAGAAAAGTTCACACACAATTAAACTGAATCAGATAGTTCACATTGATATAGTAATAGTAATACTAATTATATAGTAATAACAATAGATGTATATCAAAACATTTCTTTTTGAATAATGTGATTTAAAAAAAAACAATGATAGACTCAGGACTGACTCTTTAAAAACAGGTTAACACAAGCTAAGATGTATCAAACCTCTATGATCTATCTTCTTTTAAAATACAACAGACAACAGAAAATTTAAGGTGGTCTAGAGGTAACGCGCCTGTCTAGAAAGCGAAAAGTCCGGGTTCGTATCCCGTCTGGGCCCGAAACTTTTCCCCCATCCATTAGACCATGAGTGGTGGTCTGGGCGCTAGTCTTTCGGATGAGACGATAAACCGAGGTCCCGTGTGTTACAGAAAATTAGGCAGCGCACGAAAAAGAACCCACGGCAACAAGAGAGTTGTCCCTGGCAAAATTCTTAGAAAAAAGCCACTCTGATAGGGAAAGAAATACAGTTGCAGACCAAAAAAAAAAAAAAAAAGGGTGGCGCTGCTCTTGTGGCGACGTGCTCTCCCCGGGGAGAGCAGCCCGAATTTCACGCAGAGAAATCTCGTGACTTAAAGTGGTATAAATAAAATAAATAAAAATAAATAAATAAAATAAAAACTTACCTTTCCTGAGGTATGATTGGTATAGACACAACTGGGACGGCATTTCTCTTCTCGGCAAGAATCTTCCTGGCCTTGCGCATTTTCATTCTGGATTTGGCTTTGGCCTCCTTGGCTGAAATACTGTTGTTGGGACTGTCATCGTCCGCCAACATGGGAGTCCACTCACTGTTGGGAGACATGTGCACATCACAAAAAGCTGTCTTGGTCACTCCACTGACACCGCCATTGGGACCGGGCTCCCTAATGGCCTGGATTTTCATAAACAGCCCCGCCTGCTGAGCGCAAGTGACATGGAAGGCGGTGTAGCAGTTTGTTTTATGACACTGGATACAAGCACCCGAACCCCTCTGCTTGCATATGTAGCAGGTCAGCTTCTTCCGTGCTGGGGGGATTCGTTCCAGGCTGTCCACCGGTTCCAGAAACACCGTGTTGGCAAACCCCACCTCTGGAACCCACAGCGCGCACACCACATGGGCCCAGCGCCCGTCATCTGTCTGCTTGAAAGCCCCGCCCTTGTTGGGGCAGAGGACACAGTCTACTGCCCTAGAGGGAGACTGCAGACAGCGCCGACACAGCCACTGTCCTTCAGGGATGTAGGGCACACCGTAGCACTCCTGGTGTACAGCCAGATTGCACATGTCACAGAAAAGGATCACATTGCTGTTCTGACACTCTCCATCCATACAGATAGAGCACACTGCATCTTCGTCGATGGACGTGCCTTGGTCTTTGCCAGCAGTCTGGCTCTGGAAATGCGCCTCCTTCTCGAACCGGTCCATCAATGTCTCAAACACCTCTTGCGATACGGTTGTTGTGCCATCCCCACCACGCTTCTCGTTCATCAGTTCCAGCCAAGCGTGATCCTGATCACAAAAACGTAGGGGGAAAAACAATGATGACAATATTAACAACCGACTGGTACAAAACAACAAAATGGTATTGGTATTCCAATTTACCAGAAATATCTATGTTTAAAACAAGGTTTTCAGAAACTAAAATTAATAATAATAGTTTACAACAACAAGTAAATAACAAAAGTAATCCAACAAAATGTCAGTTTCAACCAAAACAAAACAAAAAAGTATACTATTACTCTTATGTATGTTTGTCCGTCGTGTCCGACGATGACCTCCAAAACAGCAGAGGAGGCAGCTGCTGTTTTGGAAACTGGGCAGAAATTTGATTATAGTGGAGATGCCTTGCCCACAGTACATCCCCACTCTCTCGGCACAGTCAGTGTTGGAGATGTTCTCCAAAGGCCAACCAGCCCCCCAGGGCTGCAGCACATAAGGACTGTGCGAGTCAAGCCTCCTAATCAGAGAGTCATAGTCGATCACTAAAGACTAAGCTGTAAAGTGGAATTCCATGAGTGGGAAAGCCACTGGTCATACAGCCTCTCACTTTGCTGTTGCCCCCAGCGTCAATGGTTTAATCAAGAACTGTGATAAAACCCAGGCGCTGAGATTAGTATAAAATTACTGATTGTAGACTAATATTACTACAATATGCACATAATCCAACAAAATGTCAATTTCAGTTTCCCAAAAAAGACATAAGTTTTAATGAGAGTACAACAATATGCATAATCAAATAAATAACAATTTTGATATGCCACTTTGTCAGTTGCAGACTGAGTTACCCAAATGGTTTTTACTGACTGTAGAACAATGACAACAATGATTGCTGTCGGAGCGTTTGAAGAACAACAACAACGAACAACAACAATATACGCCACATATACTAAGAAAATCCATAAATTTAGCACTTGTATTATTTGTGCAACTTCAGATGCATGCTGTCTGTATACAGTGTGGATGCATGCTATGTAAATAATGAATACATGTATGTATAATGTACACTAACAGTAACAGTGTATTACATGCATAGTTTTTACAATGTGCTTTGTTGAGTGGTTCTTTATTTATTGCATGCATGACAGTGTATCACAATAAAGTTCACGCTGGTGGAACTCTTTTGAGTCTTCCCTCTGAAGATTGTAGGGTGCATGCTGGGTATGTCCATGTCATCCATGCCACTGGCCATGGCTGGTGCCAGAAACTTGAGAAAGGTAGCCGAGGTTTTAACCTATGATGCACAAAGATTATCCATGGATGCATTCACACACTCAACATTGGTTTGTAAACATTTTCATCTGAAGGTCAAATTTGGGAGAAAAAGTCAGCACCAGTGTGAACACCAGAGAAAAAAATCCCTGAAGCTAAACAAAAATTTCCCCCGCCTTCAAATCATGAGTCTAGAGGTCTAGCCACCAGACTACCCCACTCCACTCAAAAATAATAGAAAAAAGTTCAACACATCAGACTGCAAGTGCAATTCTAACATTGATATTTTATCAATTCTATTGTGCACATTACTTCACTAGTGTATACATGTCTGCATGCAAAACTGATGAAAACATGTTAAAAACATATATATAAAAAAACATACAAAAACAAACAAAAATAACTCCTGAATACTTCATGAACTGATTAACACAGTGATTTCCTACAGCAGTAAAGATTCAGTCTTCACACTTGACAACAGTCAGACTTTACACTACAGTACACAAAACCTTTTTCAAATGTATTTATGTTATCCTGGTTGTTGTGGTTTTCAATTTAAGAAATTCAAAAGCTTCAACAGTATCCCACTGACTTTCAATCAGAATGGTGAGGAACTGTTCAGTGTTTCTGAGAAAAATACCACTAGCTGGTTCCCTGCTAACTTTACTTTCTTTAGCTCTAAAGGCATGCATATGAACTGACAATAGTGACTTGACCTCCTACCACCCTTATCATTCATTACTACTACTAGACAACTTAGACAAAATTCAACTCTGATTCATGATACAGATCATTTGGGCAAGAATTCTAAGTATACATACTCACTATCTCATAGTCCTTCGGATGAGACTATAAGTATAAACCGAGGCCCTGTGTTCGAACGCATGCAGAAATCTTGCGCACACGTTAAATCCTGTTCCGCTTTTTGGAAGAGTAGGCCATTGTGTGCCGGTGGAAATAGATGACAAAATTTACAAAACCGCATACACAAGGGGACTGGATGTAAAAAAGCACATGAGTGCTTATTTCATTATCCTCGATATAAAAGAATAAATAAAATAAATAAATAGCCATTCCTATCAAAGCCTTTCATGGGAGGATTGGATCCACCAAAACCAGTGTCTCCCCACCTTGATTTTAGCATCAGATTGAATCTAATAATGTCAATATGTCACAATTCATGATACCCTATCCATCAATTACCTTTGAAAATCAAAACCATTTTTAAACACAAACAAAGTAATTTTTTGTTTAATATCATGGAATGTACAGGCATGTTTGGTTTCAAAATAACAAAAAATTAAATGCGAATCCATCAACAGGTCTATCTATATATATTAACTATAGAGATCTATACAGGGACTCACCTCTTCATCCATGTCATATTCCACCTCTTCATCCAGCTCCTCAACAGATTTCTCAGTGTAGCAATAGTAAGATGACGACTGGTCAGCAGCACTCTTGGGTTTGATATAGGACTCCACGACTTTCACCTGCACTTCTGGAAGCTTGGAGGCATGGTTTGAAATGGCTGAAGAAGAATTCTCCTTCCGAGTTTTTCCATGGTCGGTAAGCTTTGCAGGCTTCTGTGCACTTTTCTCTCCTTTCTCCTCCTTCTCTGTGTTGTCCTGATTATCGATTTCATCTTGGGATATGATTTCTAGGGGTTCGTAAATATCGATTCGATGCGTGCGACCCTCCAGGCTAATTTCTACGATCCTCTGAGACTCTGCATAGGACAAGGTTTCTCTGGTGTGGGAGCGAAAAAACTCTGGAGGCGAGGGTGACCTTTGCTCTCGTCTCGGATGCCACTTGCTGTTGCTGCATTTCTTCTTGTTCGGTTTACTGCCAGATCTAGGAGTTTGTACAGGCGAGTCTGGGCTGTCGTGGTCAAAGTTAAACATGTGAAACTGAATCCCAGAGTAGCTTTTATACACTCTGCTGCACCTCTGGATGGGGCACTCATAGGGCGGCTTTGTGGCACGCAAGTTCTGGCAGAACGTTTTTACATCAAAATCGTAAACCATGATGCTGGCTTGCCCTTCCAAAATTACCCCAGTTCACCTGATAACAGAAAAAAAAAGAAATTGGTTACTTTTTACAGTTCCTAATTAAGTATAAAATTTACTATGTATGTGCCTTACGAATATTATAAATTGTAAAAACTTCATAATCTGTGAAACATTATAATTAAATGTTCTGAGCAGTCTTCTTGGTTTTGTTTTCTTTCAGCAGTCACTGATGAATGAGTCAGTCAGGTTACAGAATAAAATTCATGATAATATTCAACTAACATTAAACATTTGAAGCACTGTAGTGGCAAAAATAGAATATATAATAAAAAATTATATTATTACATCAACTGATAGTGATACTTTTTAAGCTCGTTGTAAAAAGACAAAACTTCCCTTTTAAAAAAAATTATAAATAAACAAAACAAACAAAAACAGTGGGGTTAACTGTTAAGACAAGGAATGAGACAAAAGAATATATCTTTCTAAGTTTCTTAAGAGAAACAAAAGCAAGTTCAATTCTTAATTCAAATAAAATTAAAAAGCATGTCACCATGTGTAAAATAATTTCACTTTTAACATTTATAATTCAAAACTAAAACACAGCATTACACATAATGTATCTCTCTTGCTTAGTTAATAAAGTGCATGCATATCATCACATATGTGCATTTGTACACATATCACATACATTCATACATCAATGGCAATGCAGGCATGTACGCATGCAAGACATGGGTAAAACTAAAAGACTAGTAAAAGTAAAACTATGTGTTATTATACACACTAACACAGTACATGTGTATGTGTTCATGTGCAACTCCAAGCTTTCCCCCCGAAAAATTAATTTTCACTTAAACTTTAACTAAGCAAACAAAAAAAACCTGACCATTCAATGATTCATCTGCTGCCAGATGTGTGTGCATGCACACATACACAGACAGTGAGACACACACACTGCACATACACTGTATAGACTATAGTGTACACACACACACACACGCACACACACACACACAAATATGTCATCTCTACCAAAAGTTTGACTTGGACTTACTCTCTCTCTCTCTCTCTCTCTCTCTCTCTCTCTCTCTCTCTCTCTCTCTCTCTCTCCTCACACACACACACACACTGTATACACACACACACACACTGTATACACACACACACACGCACACACACAAATATAAAACGCGAATCTATTTGAGGAGTCATATAACCAAAAATATGGGAAGTGGTCGGGCAATTTTTTTAATATCTTTCCTTGAATTGACCAGATTCTTTAAACTTACCCCATGAAATTTGTTCTAATATACGGTATCCCTCCTGTATAGATAAGGGAACATCCAGTTCTATCGATTCCATGTCATGTCTTGACCCCTTTTTTGCAGCTCTGTCAGCCCACTCATTTGAAAAAATTCCAACGTGAGAAGGCACCCAACAAAAAGAAACAGGAATACCTCTTAAACTTAGGAGGTGTATGACATATTTAATTTCAAAAATAATTTTAGAGACTTTCTTGAAGTTTGGGGATTTTATAGCATACAATACTGATTTGGAGTCAACACAAAGCAAGATATGAAAGAAAGAAAATGGAAAATTAAGAATATAATTAAGAGCCATAAGAATTGCAATAAGTTCAGCTGTAAATATTGAACGATGTTTACCAAGATAGTACGATTTCTCAATTTTAAGTGCTGGTATGACAAATGCAGAGCCTGAGTCATGATTTTCTAAAACAGATCCATCTGTATAAACTTTTAAGGGTTCATTCACTATATTTTAGAATGAAGTTAAATGCATTCCTTACAAAATTTTGTAAACATGTCAGATGTCTATGTGGAGATCATATTTCCAATACTCATAGTCATATCATATTTGAGTGCCCTATTGTAAAACCTTTTTTACCTACATTTTCTGAACAGTCTCTGGAAAATATATTTGAAAATTCAAAGTTAGCCCTTGCCATTGTTAGATGTTTATTGCATAGTCCACTCGATTATTTATTGTAGTTACATTATTGTTATTTCATTTTTCTACGTTGTTGAGTTTTAAGTTTGCTCCTGTTTAAGAGTATTATTATTACTTTTCTAGGTGTATTGTTGGGTTTTGTTGTTGTTATTATTATTTTTTTTCTTTTTCTTAAACAAACAAACAAACAAACAAACACCCAACACGGATGCTATTTCTTAATCCTTTCTCCTTCCACTCCTTCTTCTTCCTTCTCTAAACTCCTTTACACTTTCTACTTCCCTCGTCTAATATCACTTAGAGTGAACAGACGTTAAATTGAAGACAACAACAACAACACACAAATATGTCATCTCTACCAAAAGTTTGACTTGGACTTTCTCTCTCTCTCTCTCTCTCTCTCTCTCTCTCTCTCTCTCTCTCTCTCTCTCTCTCTCACACACACACACACTGTATACACACACACACACACACTCATACACACACTGCACACACACATACACACTGTAACATCTGCACCAAAAGTTTGACTTGGACTTTCTCTCTCTCTCTCTCTGAGTCACACACACACACACACACACACACACACACACACACACACCACACACACACACACACACACAGAGTTACAGTTACACACAAACAGTGAAAGTTGAAACATGCACCAATTGATAACAAAACAAAATAACCAGTTATCAAGCAAACAAAACTATTTTTGACTAATACTACACGAGTCAAGTAGAAAAACAAATGATTGAACATGATACTTGACAGTCTAGTTCAGTAGTACTACTACGACTCAGTACTCTAGCGATGTGAGTGTACTTAAATTCAATCTCTCTTCACAAGTTGTAATGTTGGACCAAAAAGAAACAAAAACAAAACCTGAGAGGGGAGATGGAGGGATAGGAGAGGGGGGGGGGGGGGGGGGGGGGGGGGGGGGGGTTGAGTAGGTGGTATATTATTATATCACTACATCAGCATATCTGGGGTAAAAAACCTCAAATTAGTAAAAAGCACTGAATATTTTAAACAAATTTGCATTAACATATTTTGTGTGCACACACATGTAGTGGTGTGTGTGTGTGAGTTTTCACAATCTATGTACCTGATTACACTGAGATATATAAATATACTGACCAGTATTAAAACTGTCAGTGAGTGTGACTTTGACTGACCAATTGTGCACACGTGTGTGTGTGTGTGTGTGTGTGTGTGTGCATGCACAAACACTCACACTGCATGCGCATGTGTGTTTTGAATTTTCATAATGTATACACATTTAGCATTTTTCACCTTCTAAGTGTTGTTCCGAGTGTGTGTGTGTGTGTGCGTGTGTGTGCGTGCATGCGTGCATACGTGCGAGCGCATGGTTTTGAAATCTGTTGTTCATTATGTTTAAGGAGAGTTGCATGCCTGTAAATGATTGAGTGCAAGCGCTTCGATTTGTTTGTTATTTTACAAGATTCAGCGCTATATAAATTCCATATATTATTATTACTTCCATTCATTCCGTTCTCTTTTCTGTGTCCGCTCACAATCTTTTTTCTGTCTAGTCTACAATCATCAGTTGCATGCGTGTAAATGATTTGAGTGCAAGCGCTTCGATTTGTTTGTTTTTACAAGATTCAGCGCTATATAAATTCCATATATTATTATTATTATTACAAAAGAATACTGGCCAGTACTATCAATAGTGACAATACTCTGCATGCATGCATTGTGACTGTGTATGCTTGCAAGTATTGTACTTGCAAGTGTGCACATGTGTGTGAGTGTATACATACATACATATATATATATATATATATATATATATATATATATATTTGTATACGTGCATGTGTGTGAATTTGCATAAAATTTATAAGTGTGTATAGGTCCATCTGTGTGCGTCTGCTGGACAAAAGGGGCGGAGGTTGGAAGGGGGCGGAGGTTGGAAGGGGGTGGGGTTGGATTGGGGGCAGGTGGTGAGCTGGGGATTGGAAGGGGGTCGGGGGGGGTAGGGGGGGGGGGGGGGGCGGGATTTGTGGTAAGGGGGGGCGGGGGTAACCCGGACAAAAGAAAACAGGAAACTGTATGATTTTGAGATGAACCCGAAAATTCATGCCCAAGTTGTATGGGAAAAAAAAACATTTAGAGGAAGCGAACGACAATTACTTTTCCCGCACACTACATGACTAAAAACAATGCACTGAGCAAAGGGCAATTCATCTGGCACACTAGAATATAGATCGGTGTCAGCATCACTAACAACGAAGAGCAAGCCGAAACGTGCCAACTATAAACAGGAAGTGGAACAACGCTATAAAATATGCAACATGGCGGTTGTGCGAAGCTTCCTTCTCTTCCAAGCGAGTATCCGCACACAATTTACCACAAATCCACTAAAATAACCACAAATTAACAATAGATCTGCATGAAAATTATACAGTGACTATCCATTTAACGATTGTGAATCCCAAAAATGTGATAGGATGAAAGAACCTCACACAACGCGAAACACCAACTGCGTGGCGTCGGTTTAGAATACTGGCTGACACAGCCATTGACTGAGCCAAGGCCACGATTAGTTTGGCAAAAAGAGAGGTTCATCTAATCGTGCAGGTTGGATTGTATACT
>CM054146.1:63405819-63410819 GCA_028751875.1 Rapana venosa | reverse complement strand
CGTCATCATCAGCATCATTGTCATTATTATTACTATTATTATCATCGTCGTTGCCGTCATTGTCATCATCAGCATCATTGTCATTATTATTACTATTATTATCATCGTCGTTGCCGTCATTGTCATCATCAGCATCATTGTCATTATTATTACTATTATTATCATCGTCGTTGCCGTCATCGTCATCATCAGTAACATCATTGTCATTATTATTACTATTATTATCATCGTCGTTGCCGTCATTGTCATCATCAGTAACATCATTGTCATTATTATTACTATTATTATCATCGTCGTTGCCGTCATTGTCATCATCAGCATCATTGTCATTATTATTACTATTATTATCATCGTCGTTGCCGTCATCGTCATCATCAGCATCATTGTCATTATTATTACTATTATTATCATCGTCGTTGCCGTCATCGTCATCATCAGCATCATTGTCATTATTATTACTATTATTATCATCGTCGTTGCCGTCATTGTCATCATCAGCATCATTGTCATTATTATTACTATTATTATCATCGTCGTTGCCGTCATTGTCATCATCAGCATCATTGTCATTATTATTACTATTATTATCATCGTCGTTGCCGTCATCGTCATCATCAGCATCATTGTCATTATTATTACTATTATTATCATCGTCGTTGCCGTCATCGTCATCATCAGCATCATTGTCATTATTATTACTATTATTATCATCGTCGTTGCCGTCATCGTCATCATCAGTAACATCATTGTCATTATCATTACTATTATTATCATCGTCGTTGCCGTCATTGTCATCATCAGTAACATCATTGTCATTATCATTACTATTATTATCATCGTCGTTGCCGTCATCGTCATCATCAGTAACATCATTGTCATTATCATTACTATTATTATCATCGTCGTTGCCGTCATTGTCATCATCAGTAACATCATTGTCATTATTATTACTATTATTATCATCGTCGTTGTCGTCATTGTCATCATCAGTAACATCATTGTCATTATTATTACTATTATTATCATCGTCGTTGTCGTCATCGTCATCATCAGTAACATCATTGTCATTATTATTACTATTATTATCATCGTCGTTGTCGTCATCGTCATCATCAGTAACATCATTGTCATTATTATTACTATTATTATCATCGTCGTTGCCGTCATCGTCATCATCAGCATCATTGTCATTATTATTACTATTATTATCATCGTCGTTGCCGTCATCGTCATCATCAGCATCATTGTCATTATTATTACTATTATTATCATCGTCGTTGCCGTCATTGTCATCATCAGCATCATTGTCATTATTATTACTATTATTATCATCGTCGTTGTCGTCATCGTCATCATCAGCATCATTGTCATTATTATTACTATTATTATCATCGTCGTTGCCGTCATCGTCATCATCAGCATCATTGTCATTATTATTACTATTATTATCATCGTCGTTGCCGTCATTGTCATCATCAGCATCATTGTCATTATTATTACTATTATTATCATCGTCGTTGCCGTCATTGTCATCATCAGCATCATTGTCATTATTATTACTATTATTATCATCGTCGTTGCCGTCATCGTCATCATCAGTAACATCATTGTCATTATTATTACTATTATTATCATCGTCGTTGCCGTCATTGTCATCATCAGTAACATCATTGTCATTATTATTACTATTATTATCATCGTCGTTGCCGTCATGGTCATCATCAGCATCATTGTCATTATTATTACTATTATTATCATCGTCGTTGCCGTCATCGTCATCATCAGCATCATTGTCATTATTATTACTATTATTATCATCGTCGTTGCCGTCATCGTCATCATCAGCATCATTGTCATTATTATTACTATTATTATCATCGTCGTTGCCGTCATTGTCATCATCAGCATCATTGTCATTATTATTACTATTATTATCATCGTCGTTGCCGTCATCGTCATCATCAGCATCATTGTCATTATTATTACTATTATTATCATCGTCGTTGCCGTCATCGTCATCATCAGCATCATTGTCATTATTATTACTATTATTATCATCGTCGTTGCCGTCATCGTCATCATCAGCATCATTGTCATTATTATTACTATTATTATCATCGTCGTTGCCGTCATCGTCATCATCAGCATCATTGTCATTATCATTACTATTATTATCATCGTCGTTGCCGTCATTGTCATCATCAGTAACATCATTGTCATTATCATTACTATTATTATCATCGTCGTTGCCGTCATCGTCATCATCAGTAACATCATTGTCATTATCATTACTATTATTATCATCGTCGTTGCCGTCATTGTCATCATCAGTAACATCATTGTCATTATTATTACTATTATTATCATCGTCGTTGTCGTCATTGTCATCATCAGTAACATCATTGTCATTATTATTACTATTATTATCATCGTCGTTGTCGTCATCGTCATCATCAGTAACATCATTGTCATTATTATTACTATTATTATCATCGTCGTTGTCGTCATCGTCATCATCAGTAACATCATTGTCCTATATTATTTTCAATATTATTATCATCGTCGTTGTCGTCATCGTCATCATCAGTAACATCATTGTCATTATTATTACTATTATTATCATCGTCGTTGTCGTCATCGTCATCATCAGCATCATTGTCATTATTATTACTATTATTATCATCGTCGTTGTCGTTATCGTCATCATCAGCATCATTGTCATTATTATTACTATTATTATCATCGTCGTTGTCGTCATCGTCATCATCAGCATCATTGTCATTATTATTACTATTATTATCATCGTCGTTGCCGTCATCGTCATCATCAGCATCATTGTCATTATTATTACTATTATTATCATCGTCGTTGTCGTCATCGTCATCATCAGTAACATCATCATAATTATTATTACTATTATTATCATCGTCGTTGTTGTTGTTGTTGTCGTCATCAGCATTAACATTGTCATTATCATTACTAATATAATTTTCATCGTTGTCGCTGTTGTCATCATCAGCATCAGCATCAGTATCATACTATCATTATCAACATCGTCATTGTCGTCCATTAGCAGCAGCATCGTCATTATCATTACTATTGTTATCATCGGCATTTTCGTTGTCGTCATCATCAGCATCATCGTCATTATTATTACTATCATTATCATCATCGTCGTCATTATCATTATTAACAGTAGCACCATCATCATCATCATCAGCAGCAGCATTATCATCATCATCATCATCAGCAGCAGCAGCAGCAGCAGCAGCAGCAGCAGCAGCAGCATTATCAGCAGCAGCAACTGCTAGAATATGCAATTTGTGCGATAGTAGTTTTTATCTTATTTTTGGCCTCATGTTGTTTCTGTGGCGTCCCTGTCTGCTGTTCCCACGCCGCTCATCATTTCAATCTCTCCGCCCCAGCCTGACCCAGATTCATTAGTCGCATCCTCAGGGTCTGAAGTACACAGATAGCCCATCAGTGTCAGGCCTCCAGTGGGACCAGCAGCCAGAGGGGCCCTGCACTGCTGCTGGGTCATGTTGGTGGTGTTTCGGGGTTCCTGGTCTAAGCTCCACTACGCCGCCAGCCACTAAGCCCCCTCCCTCACACCACAGTATCAGCTCAGCTGCGGAGCCACACTGAGGGAGGCGCCCACCGGGCTGGCATCAGCAGATGCATGTATGTTTGTCCCTCGTGTCCGACGATGACCTCCAAAACAGCAGAGGAGGCAGCTGCTGTTTTGGAAACTGGGCAGAAATTTGATTATAGTGGAGATGCCTTGCCCACAGCACATCCCCACTCTCTCGGCCAAGTGGGCATAAGGACAGTCAGCGTTGGAGATGTTCTCCAAAGGCCAACCAGCCCCCAGGGCTGCAGCACATAAGGACTGTGCGAGTCAAGCCTCCTAGTCAGAGAGTCATAGTCGATCACTAAAGACTAAGCTGTAAAGTGGAATTCCATGAGTGGGAAAGAAAGCCACTGGTCATACAGCCTCTCACCTTGCTGTTGTTGCCCCCAGCGTCAATGGTTTCATCAAGAACTGGGATAAAGCCCAGGTGCTGACGGCTGGGCAACACCGTCCCTACAACGACCTTCTCCCTCCAGCCTCCAACACCAGACGCTTTGACACCGACTGGCTGCAGGCACAGGAGTGTACGGGGAAACAAGGTTGGCTCACCATGAGACCAGAGCAACTGGTGCCACCTTATCACAGACACTTTTCTTTATATATTGCATGATGATGAATGTCAGTGATGGTACAATGCTGCTATGGAAGTGCAGCGCTTTGAGACTACTTGACAAGGGTTGTACTCTACGCTTCCTATCATAATGATGGATCGGTGGTCTAGAGGTAACGCGCCTGTCTAGAAAGCGAAAAGTCCGGGTCTGAAGTGTGCGGCGGTTCGTACCCCGTTTGGACCGGAAACTTTTCCCCCATCCATTAGACCATGAGTGGTGGTCTGGGCGCTAGTCTTTCGGATGAGACGATAAACCGAGGTCCCGTGTGTTACACGTAATTATTTAGCGCACGTAAAAAAACCCACGGCAACAAGAGAGTTGTCCCTGGCAAAATTCTTAGAAAAAAGTCACTCTGATAGGGAAACAAATACAGCTGCAGAAAAAAAAAAAAAAAAAAAAAGGGTGAAAGGGTGGCGCAGCGCTAAGTGGCGACGCGTTCTCCCGCTCTCCCCGGGGAGAGCAGCCCGAATTTCACGGAGAGAAATCTGCCGTGACTTAAAGTGGTATGAAATAAAATCTGATCGCTTTGATTTGTTGCTTTACAAGATTCAGCGCTATAAATTCCATACATTATTTATTATTATTATATATAATATATTATCATCCCAGCGTCGATCCCCCCCCCCCCCCCCCCCCCCCCCCCCCCCGACATACAGACACCTGCAGTGTTGTTCAGGTAATTTGAGCAACACCATCAAACTTGCACCCGTAAAACTAAAGGGGGTGAAGCTGGACTGTGTGGTCCCTGTCTTCAGATG
>CM054146.1:63388319-63393319 GCA_028751875.1 Rapana venosa | reverse complement strand
ACAGGGTCAGCAGAGAGAGAGAGAGAGAGAGAGAGAGAGAGAGAGAGAGAGAGAGAGAGAGAGAGAGAGAGAGAGAGAGAGAGAGAAGAGAGAGAGAGGGGGAGAGGGAGGGAGGAAGAGAGAGGGAGGGAATGAGAGAGAGGGGGAGGGAGAGAGAGAGGGCGGGGGAGGGAAGGAGTGTGAGAAGGAGGAGGGAGGAGAGAGAGGGAGGAAGGGAGAAAGAGAGGAGAGATACAAGGCTATCTACCTTCTAAAAAAAAAAGAAAAAAAGAAGAAAAAGACACCCCCCCAAACAAACAAACAAACAAACAACAAACAACAACAACAAACAAACCAACAAGAGAAAAAAAGAACACAAACAAAATTTACGAAAAAGCGACGCTGACTTTGCCGGTTCTGTCATTTTCAGTTTTTTTCTGTTTTGTTGGTTGGTTTGTGTTTTTGGTTTGTGTTTTTATTTATCTATCAACTACCGTTGATTTTTCTTCCTCAAAAGTTTTCTTCAGTTTGAGTTTGTTGGTTTGTTTGTTTACATCAAAAACCAAACACCGCTCGATTTTTTTCTTCTCCGAAAGGTCTGTAGATATCAATAGAGCTTTTTGTCCATCCAGCAAATGTGCCACGAGGCTAGCTAGACCTAGACCTAACCTACTGTGCAGGGCTGACTCTGTAAAGTGGGCCGTGGGAAGACCACAGTCAGCAGAACTCTCGCTCGCTGGCTCACCCACTCACTCACTCACGCACACACACACTCGCTTGCTGCCGATGACGATGATGGTGGTGGTGGTTGGTGGTTGGTGGCGGTGATGGTGGCGGTCGAGGTGGTGGAAGCAGCGGTGGTTGCATCTGTGGGTTTGGCGATGGCTGTGGATGTGCTGCTCTCTCTCTCTCTGTCTCTGTCTGTCTGTCTGTCTGTCTGTCTGTCTGTCTTCGTCTCTCTCTCTCTCTCTCTCTCTCTTCTCTCCTCTCTCTCTCTCTCTCTCTCTCTCTCTCTCTCTCTCTCCCGCTGTGTGTGTGTGTGTGTGTGTGTGTGTGTGTGTGTGTGTGGTAGGCTCTGTGTGTGTGTGTGTGTGTGTAGCCTGTGTGTGTGTGTGTGTGTGTGTTAGCCTGTGTGTGTGTGTGGTGTGTGTGTGTGTGTTAGCCTGTCTGTGTGTGTGTGTTAGCCTGTCTGTGTGTGTGAGTGTGTGTTATCCTCTGTGTGTGTGTGTGAGTGTGTGTGTGTTAGCCTCTGTGTGTGTGTGTGTGTGGTAAGCTCTGTGTGTGTGTGTGTTAGCCTGTGTGTGTGTGTGTTAGCCTGTGTGTGTGTGTGTGTGTTAGCCTGTGTGTGTGTGTGTTATCCTCTGTATGTGTGTGTGTGTGTGTGTGTGTGTGTTAGCCTGTGTGTGTGTGTGTGTGTGTGGTAAGCTCTGTGTGTGTGTGATAGGCTCTGTGTGTGTATGTGTGTTAGCCTGTGTGTGTGTGTTACCCTGTGTTTGTGTGTGTGTGTGTGTGTTAGCCTCTGTGTGTGTGTGTGTGTGTGTGTGTTGTGTTAGCCTCTGTGTGTGTGTGTGCGTGTGTTAGCATCTGTGTGTGTCTGTGTGTGTCTGTGTGTGTTAGTCTGTGTGTGTACTAGGGCCTGTGTGTGTGTGTGTGCACTAGGTTCTGTGTGTGTGTGTGTGTGTGTGTGTGTGTGTGTGTGTGTGTGTGTGTGTGTGTGTGTGTTGTGTGTGTGTGTGTTTACTCTGGTGTGTGGTGTGCCAGGCTGTATGTATGTATGTATGTATGTATGTATGTATGTATATATAACTCTTTGGCAAAGCTTCAGACCCACCACTGTACCTGTCTGTCTGTCTGTCTATCTATCTGTCCTTGCTTGTTGAAGTGGTTGTATGGGAGGATGGGTGGGAGGGGGGAGGGAGATGGGGGAGTGGAGTCGCTGCTGCTGCTGCTGCTGCTGCTGCTTTATTTTTACCTTGCTGTGTGATGAATTCTTCATAGTCTGCTGAGATTTCACCAAGCCATTCTCACAACTTCAGGATTTTGTTAGGGTGTTTTGGGTTTGTTTGTTGTTGTTGTTTTGTTAAGGGGATGGGGGTAGGGATGAGCGAGAAAGAGAGAGAGAGAGAGAGAGAGAGAGAGAGAGAGAGAGAGAGAGAGAGAGAGAGAGAGAGAGATCGCAAATCAAATCATATAACATCAAATCAAATTTAATTATTTTGTTTGCCGGCATAAGGAATAAGCCCTCGTGCACCTTTTTCTCTTTCTTTCTTTATTTTTTTAAAAACATTTTGTCCCCGGGGGGAGAGAGAGAGAGAGAGACAGACAGACAGACAGACAGACGGTCAGAGAGAGAGAGACAGAGAGGAAAAAGAGAGAGACAGAGAGAGATAGAGACAGAGAGAGACAGACACAGTCAGAGAGAGAGAGGAGAGAGAGAGAGAGAGAGAGGAGAGGAGAGAGAGAGAGAGAGAGAGGAGAGAGAGAGAGAGCGACAGACAGACAGACAGACAGACAGTCAGTCAGTCAGTCAGTCAGTGAGAGACAGACAGACAGACAGACACAGACAGGCAGAGAGATGTAGAGGTTGTCAAAGAACTGTCTAAGTGTGATGTTATGAATAATATGGCATAATGACACCTTTGTTTGTGTCTTTCAGTCTTTCTTTATTCTTTTGTTTGTTGGCTTATTGTAGGAGACATTTTCGCTACACATCTGCATGAACACTTACGATAATGTAAAGATATTGCAAATTGATTGTTTTGGCAGGGGTGGTTTTTGTTTGTTTGTCTTTTAAACACATTTTCGTATTGTATTTTTGATTTAGGTCTGTCTGTTTACATACTATACACCCTATAATGATGGCTTGTACGAGGGGCAGGGAATAGCTCAGTGGTCAGAACACTCGCTTTTCCCAAGCTGAGGTTAAGCAGTGCTGAGGATTAATACCAAGTGGATGGGTGACCGTTTGCGCGCCTTGGCTTCAGCACAGTCCCCCAGTTCACCCACCTGTAAATGGGTACCTGCCCTCTCTAGGGTCAGAGAAGGTAGAGCAGCGAGGGAGAGGAGATGGACGCCGCCCTCGATATGCTGGCCCCTAGAGAAGCTGAGGTCTTTTTATTTATTTTTTAATTTTATTTTATACCACTTTAAGTCACGAGATTTCTCTGCGTGAAATTCAGGCTGCTCTCCCCGGGGAGAGAGCGTCGCCACAAGAGCAGCGCCACCCTTTTTTTTTCTTTTGGTCTGCAACTGTATTTGTTTCCCTATCAGAGTGGCTTTTTTCTAAGAATTTTGCCAGGGACAACTCTCTTGTTGCCATGGGTTCTTGTACGTGCGCTGAAAATTTTGTGTAACACACGGGACCTCGGTTTATCGTCTCATCCGAAAGACGAGCGCCCAGACCACCACTCATGGTCAAATGGATGGGGGGAAACTTTCGGGCCCAAACGGGATACGAACCACGCACACACCCGACCCGGACTTTTCGCTTTCTAGACAGGCGCGTTACCTGTAGACCACCGTCTTTGACATCTCTCTCCTCAAGGACCACACAGGTTATGGGAACCTTTACCTTTACACTTGTTAAGTTTTACCTACTGTTCGTTTAAAGGACGGTGTATCATTTACGTCACAGGGTTATCAAATTGGTAAGTGATTGTCAGTGGTTTAAATTTTTAAACTTTTTATTTTAGTTAGTTCCGAAGTTTGTCTAGAATCTATATTGACTTATCTTAAGATAAATATTTTATATTTATACCTGTCTGATCGTTCGCATGTCTTTGTAACTGATAAATTTAAAATCCAAATATCCCCGAAATCAGAGTGTGGCTGCCTTTATTGTGGGCAGAGACAATCGCATACACAAAACTCTCAACCCCCCCTCCCACCCACACACACATCTTAGTATTCTCATTCCAGAAACAACAATCATGTTTCAATCGTTATCCTGTGCAGGAGCCTCGCTGGATTTCTGCCAGGTGGTATACCCAGAATCTGTGCTGGCCACCTCCAGTGATCAGAATGGAGAAGACCATCAAGAAAACGAAGAAGAAGAAGAAGAAGGCAAAGGCAAAACAAGGAACACAAACAGAACAAGAAGTAGAAGAAGAAGACGACGACGACATGCTGGGACGATGTGGGAGGAGGAGGACGGTGTAGACGTTGAGCACCAGCCCGTGGCCTATCGCATCTCAGCCCCTGTGCTTTTCCCAGACCCCCTGAGGCTTCAGATGGTGGCCGCCAGGGAGTTCCTGTCTCCCGGCTTTGTGATCCAGCGTGTCAGTGGCAATAGCACCTGGCTGGAGCAGAGCGGGGACCTGGGCTGCTTCTATTCTGGATACGTTGCGGGCTGGCAGCACCAGTCGCTGCTGTCTCTGGCCTTGTGTGATGGCATGGTGAGTCAGTAGGGTATGATCAGCGTGTGTGTGTGGTGTGTGTGTTGTGTGTTGTGTTGTGTGTGTTGTGTTGTGTTGTTGTTGTTGTTGTGTGTGTTTTGTGTGTGTGTGTGTGTGTGTGTGTTGTGTGTGTGTGTGTGTGTGTTATTGTTGATGGTGGTGGTGTTGTGTGTGTGTGTGTGTTGTTTGTGTGTGGTGTGTGTGTGTGTTATTGTTGATGGTGGTGGTGTTGTGTGTGTTGTGTTTGTGTGTGTGTGTGTGATGTAGTGGGGTGTGTGTGTAGTGGTGTGTGGGGTGTGTGTGTGGGGGTGGGTTGGTGTGGTGGGAGGTGGGGGGTAGGGATTGAAGGGGGAAGTGTGTGTGTGTGTTGTTTGTATGTGTGTGTGTTGTTATAGTGTATGTGTGTTGTTATGTGTGTGTGTGTGTTGGTGTTGTGTGGTGTTGTGTGTGTGTGTAGTGTGTTGTGTGTGTGTGTGTGTGTGTGTGTGTTCAATCAATCATTTTATTCGGGGCGCGTGTTGTGTGTCTGTGTGTGTGTGGTGTGTTTGTAGGTGGGTGTGTGGAGGGTGGTAGTGGTGGTAGGAATTGGGGTGAGGGGTGTTGTAGGTGTGTGTGTGTGTGTGTGTG
>CM054146.1:63375819-63380819 GCA_028751875.1 Rapana venosa | reverse complement strand
ATTGACAGGGACTCGAACAGTGCAACTGGCCTACGTGTATAGAAGAAATAGGGTAAAAGGTCACTGTGGTTCTATTGGTTGTAATTGTAACGATGATGATGATGATGATGATGATGATGATGATGATGATGATGTTAAAAATGCAGGGAAGAAGAAACATAAACTTTAAGATCATATACATACATTATCACAAGCGCCTACACAAGCACCCTCTACCCCCCCCCTCCCCACACACACTCACACGCACGCATACACGCACGCGCGCGCGCGCATACACACATACACACACATACACTCATTCACACTCACACACACATAGACACAGACACACACATTCACACACACATACACACGTATGCTCTCTTCTTTGTGTCTGTGTCTGTCTGTCTCTCTCTCTCATTGTCTCTCTCTCTCTCTCTCTCTCTGTCAGTCTGTCTGTCTGTGTCTGTCTCTTCTCTCTCTCTCTCTCTCTCTTTTCTCTCTCTCTCTCTCTCTCTCTCTTAAATAAAACCCGTTTGTTCCTTTTATTTGTTCTCTCTGTCTCTGCCTCTGTCTGTCTCTATCTCTTATTTTATATCCTGCTCCCTCCCCCCTCTCTCCCCCCTCTCCCCCCTTCCCTCCCCTCTCCCCCCCTCATTCTCTTCGCTCTCCCCGGTCTGTGTGGTTTTAATGCCTCCTTGCAAGCTCTCGGATTGGTTGTCGTGCGTTGCGTGGCTTAGTCTCATCTGGGAAAAGGCATGGATGGCTATGAAATGGCCTCTCCTTAATATATAAAACTTGCCGCCGCCCAAAGCGTAAAAGTTGCCCCCCTTTGATCAGCCAAGCTGTCACACGACTTGTCATCAATACTTGTAACCGTCACCCGTCTGCTCCCCCTCCTCCAGCCCCTCCCCTCCCTCCCTCCCTGCCCCCAAGCCTTCAATCCCCCCTTGGCATTGTTAATGAAACGAAGTTTGTGAAACTGCAGAATTGTATACATGCCTTCGAGCGTGCAGACAGACGGGCAGAGCGAGAGAGAGAGAGAGAGAGAGAGAGAGAGAGAGAGAGAGAGAGAGAGAGAGAGAGAGAGAGAGAGACAGACAGACAGACAGACAGACAGACAGACAGACAGACAGACAGACAGACAGAGACAGAGACAGATACATGCAGATGCAAACACAGTGTGTGTGTGTGTGTGTGTGTGTGTGTGTGTGTGTGTGTGTGTGTGTGTGTGTTGTGTGTGTGTGTGTGTGTGTGTGGATGTATGCATTCAATTATGTGTGGGCGTGAGTGCATGCATGCATGCAAGGTACACATACACAGATACAGATACAGAGACAGACACAAACAGGCAGACAGACAGACAGACAGACAGACAGACCCACCACATACAGGCATATACGCACGCATGCCACACGGACACACACACACACGCACGCGTGCACACAGACATACATACATACATACACGCGCGCGCACGCACATACATACACGCGCGCGCGCATACACACACACAACACATGCAGAGAGAGAAAGAGAGAGAGAGACAGAGACAGAGAGAGAAAAGACAGAGACAGAGACAGAGAGAGAGACAGAGACAGAGACAGAGAGAGAGAGAGCTAATGGTAAATGGACGTTAGACTGAAGACCACACACACACACACACATACTGACGCACGCACGCACGCCCCGCACGCACGCACGCACGCACGCACACACACACACACACACACACACACACACACACACCACACACACACACACAACACACACACTTCTGCAGAAGACGCGATGATGCAAACGTTATGTAATAACAGCCAGTAATCTTCGCTGTCACACGAATTGGTTCTGTCGACTACCATTCCTTTTCCCCATAGGTCGCAATCCAGCGTTAGCCTCCGTGGGATGTAGTATCTTTTCTAGAAGGCTTTTAGAACAAAATATAATCATTGTTTCTTTTTTAAACGATTTTACTTCCCCGTAGGGTTGCCAGGGGCCAGTCAGTATGAATAGCATCTCCACCTAGAAATGATGTGTAAGGCATTTCCTCTTTTCTATCCCTCTCTTTGTTTCTGCCTTGGTCCTTTTCTTCTTGTCGCCTCTGTCTTGCCTTTGTGGATGCAGTGGTAAATGCTCTGTCTGTCTGTCTGTCTGTACATACATACATACATACATACATACATACATACATACATACATACATACATACATACATACGTATATGCATACATACATACATACATACATTCATACATACATTCATACATACATACATGCATACATACATACATGCATACATACATACATACATACATACATGCATACATGCATACATGCATACATGCATACATGCATACATTCATTCATATATACATACATTCATTCATACATACATACATCACATACATACATGCATACATTCATTCATATATACATACATTCATACATACATACATTCATACATATATACATACATACATACATACATACATACATACATACATACATACATACATACATACATACATACATACATACATACATACATACATACATACATACATACATTCATACATACATGCATACATTCATACATACATACATACATACATACATACATACATACATACATACATACATACATACATACATACATACATACATACATACATACATACATACATGCACACATACATACATACATACATACATACATACATACATACATTACATACATACATACATACATACATACATACATGCATGCATTCATACATACATACATACATACACACCTACATACATACACATACATACATACATACATACATACATACATACATACATACATACATACATACATACATACATACATACATACATACATACATACATACATTCATACATACATACATGCATACATACATACATACATACATTCATACATACATTCATACATACATACATGCATACATACATACATGCATACATACATACATACATACATACATGCATACATGCATACATGCATACATGCATACATTCATTCATATATACATACATTCATTCATACATACATACATCACATACATACATACATACATACATACATACATACATGCATACATTCATTCATATATACATACATTCATACATACATACATTCATACATATATACATACATACATACATACATACATACATACATACATACATACATACATACATACATACATACATACATACATACATACATACATTCATACATACATACATGCATACATTCATACATACATACATACATACATACATACATACATACATACATACATACATACATACATACATACATACATACATACATACATACATACATACATACATTCACACATACATACATACATACATACATACATACATACATACATACATGCATGCATTCATACATACATACATACACACCTACATACATACATACACATACATACATACATACATACATACATACATACATACATACATACATACATACATACATACATACATACATACATACATACATACATACATACATACATACATTCATACATACATACATACATTCATACATACATACATGCATGCATACATACATACATACATACATACATACATACATACATACATACATACATACATACATACATACATACATACATTCATACATACATACATACATACATACATACATACATACATACATACATACATACATACATACATACATACATACATACATACATACATTCATACACACATACATTCATACACACATACATACACACATACATACATACACACATACATACATACATACATACACACACATACATACATACACACATACACACCTACATACATACAGACACACATACATACACACCTACATACATACAGACACACATACATACATACATACATACACACATACATACATACATACATACTTACATACATACATACATACATACATGCACACAACAAAAGGACTGAAGACTACAGTGTTTGCTAAAAATAATTATGAAACAAAATCCAAACCTGCCCAAATTGAGCAAAATCACATGAGTTTTGAGCCAGAAGCTAGCCTGTCACCACGAAATCTGGTTTTTCTCTCTGCGGATGCCATAGTACGTGCAGTATGAATGCAAGAGGGATATACACGGAAAACAGACGGGACAGTGGCACACAAGTAACAGCCGTGTGTAGCTTTGCTGTACAGGACATCCACGAGAATGTGACGGCTGCCAGGGGAAGGGGCTGACAGGCAACAGGAGGAGGATGAAGGGATCCCGGGGCTCGGTGGTCTGCGGGTAACGCCTGCCTAGAAAGAGAAACGTCCTGGTCGGAAGTGTGCCGTGGTTCGATCCCCGTTTGGGCCAAAAAACCTCCCCTCCCTCCCTCCCTCCCCCAATCCATTAGACCATGAGTGGTGGTCTGGGTGCTAGTCTTTCGGATGAGACGATAAACCGAGGTCCCGTTGTGTTACATAAAATTACATAAAATTAGTTAGCGCACGTAAAAGAACCCACGATAACAAGAGAGTTGCCCTTGACAAAATTCTGTAAAAAAACAACAACAACCCCAAAACACTGTGATAAGGAAACTAATCTGCAGGACACACACAAAAATAACGGGTGGCGCTGCTCTTGTGGCGACTCGCGCTTTCCCCAGGGGGGAGAGAACAGCTGGAATGTCAGGCAGAGAAATCTGCCGGTGATTTAAACTGGTATCCAAACTGAAAATAAAGAAAAAGAAAATGAAGGAAAACCTTGGGGTCCTGTGGCCATCTTTCAAAGGGAAGGAACTGAGGGCCCAAAGTCGGGAGGTGTGGAGGAGGGAGAGTGGCCTTAAACATTGGGCTCCATTAAAACAAATTCCTCCCACTCCCATCTTGCCTTTCTCTTTTTCCGCAAAAAACAGATTGCTTCCGCCTCGAGCGACTGCCTACATTCAAAACTGGATGACTCAGAACAAGTTACAAC
>CM054146.1:63350819-63370819 GCA_028751875.1 Rapana venosa | reverse complement strand
CAGTCCCCGCCCGTAGGGATACATCTTGATAATAACCCAACACTTATACACAGAGAGAGAGAGAAGAGAGAGAGAGAGAGAGAGAGAGAGAGAGAGAGAGAGAGAGAGAGAGAGAGAGAGAGAGAGAGAGAGAGAGAGAGAACTCGAACTCGAACTCGAACTCGAACTCGAAAGATTTATTCACAAAAAGGCCATTGGCCCATACATGAAGGGGGGTTGCCGAGCTGCTTAGTATTTTAGTGAGAAAAATCAGGAAGTACAAAAAAACCCCAAAATGTTATTGTATAACCACAACCACCACAATAAAAATCAGTTACAAAAAATATGACTGAAGAAACCAAGATATCTCTTATTTTAAAGGCTTTACACAACTAGAAATCAAGGCTGCGCACATTCTCAGGGTGACTAGATGCGAGAGAGAGAGAGAGAGAGAGAGAGAGAGAGAGAGAGAGAGAGAGAGAGAGAGAGAGAGAGAGAGAGAGAGAGACAGACAGACAGACAGACAGACAGAGAATGAGAGGGAGGGAGGGAGGGAGGAGAGGGAGGGAGAGAGAGAGACAGAAACAGAGACAGAGAGACAGAACGACAGACACAGAGAATGCGAATGCGAATGCGAATGCGAAAGTTGTATTCATTATAGGCCTTGGCCCCTCATGAAGGGGGTGTGTGTATATAATCAACATTCCAAAACATGTTGCATAAGAAACATATATGAACAGAAGAATAATACCTCAAGTACAGATAGTATTTCTAATTTTAAAAGCTTTATACAAATAAATTGCTAGTCGCTTATTAATGCGTTCGTTAGTAGATGACATAAGTATACAAAGTCTAAACATGGAAGGACAGCTCACATATTTTTGCGGTATCAACTGAGTTCTAAGATCATTTAACCAGAGAGAAACAGAGAGAGACAGGAGAGAGAGGGAGGAGAGAGAGAGAGAGAGAGAGAGAGAGAGAGAGAGAGAGAGAGAGAGAGAGAAGAGAGAGAGAGAGAAGAGAGAGAGAGAGAGAGAGAGAGAGAGAGAGAGAGACTCATCTGGATCCTCTTACCATCATGCTCATCAATCCCCTTCCCCCCACCTTCACCCACTCCAATTCACCCCCACCCACCCATATACCTGTATCTCCTTCCCCCCCCCCCCTACCCCCACCCCCTAACCACCCCCAAACCACCCCCCCCTCCCCCCATCCCCTCCCCCCAAAGTGATTGTATAGGTCTTGGTGGGAAAGCGTTGGAGCGTGGTTCTAACCTCCGGTGCAGCATCAAAATCGCCCCCCCCCCACCCCCCAATATCGGCCCCCTCACCAACCCTAACCCCCCACCTCCTCCTCCTTTCCTGCCTCCTCCTCCCCACTCCCCCTCCTTCACCAGAGATGCGCGCACGCGCACGCACGGGGCGTGCAGACCAGACCAGACCAGGTGTGGAGGAGGCCAGGGCGCTAGTCTTGCAGTTTCCGGGCTAATTGCTGGTGAGGGTGATTTGGTCTGGGGGCTCTGTGAAGATGACTCCTTCTTATCAGCGCCTGCAGGGAGCTTAGCAACTTCACCTACATCTAAGCCTTCTATACTACCGCTATACTATCTACTATACTATCTACTATACTATCTACTATACTACTGCTATACTATCTACTATACTATCTACTATACTACTACTATACTATCCACTATACTACTACTATACTATCTACTATACTACTACTATACTATCCACTATACTACTGCTATACTACTGCTATACTATCTACTATACTACCACTATACTACTACTATACTATCTACTATACTACTGCTATACTATCTACTATACTATCTACTATACTATCCACTATACTACTGCTATACTACCGCTATACTATCTACTATACTACCACTATACTATCTACTATACTATCTACTATACTACTGCTATACTACCACTATACTATCTACTATACTACTACTATACTATCTACTATACTACTACTATACTATCTACTATACTATCTACTATACTATCTACTATACTATCTACTATACTACTGCTATACTATCTACTATACTACTGCTATACTATCTACTATACTACTACTATACTATCCACTATACTACTGCTATACTACTGCTATACTATCTACTATACTACCACTATACTACTACTATACTATCTACTATACTACTGCTATACTATCTACTATACTATCTACTATACTATCCACTATACTACTGCTATACTACTGCTATACTATCTACTATACTATCCACTATACTACTACTATACTATCTACTATACTACTGCTATACTATCTACTATACTATCTACTATACTATCCACTATACTATCTACTATACTACTGCTATACTACTGCTATACTACTGCTATACTATCTACTATACTACCACTATACTATCTACTATACTACTACTATACTACTGCTATACTATCTACTATACTATCTACTATACTATCTACTATACTATCTACTATACTACTACTATACTACTACTATACTACCGCTATACTATCTACTATACTACCACTATACTATCTACTATACTGCTGCTATACTACTACTATACTACTACTATACTACCACTATACTACTACTATACTATCTACTATACTACTGCTATACTATCTACTATACTATCTACTATACTATCCACTATACTACTGCTATACTACCGCTATACTATCTACTATACTACCACTATACTATCTACTATACTACTGCTATACTACCACTATACTATCTACTATACTATCTACTATACTATCTACTATACTATCTACTATACTATCTACTATACTACCACTATACTATCTACTATACTACTACTATACTATCTACTATACTATCTACTATACTACTGCTATACTACCACTATACTACCACTATACTACTACTATACTACCACTATACTATCTACTATACTATCTACTATACTACCACTATACTATCTACTATACTACTACTATACTATCTACTACACTCAAGGGACGGGATAGCTCAGTGGTCGGAGCACTCGCTTTCCTCCAGCCAAGTTAAGCAGCGTCGAGCGTGGTTACCATTTGGATGGGTGACCGTTTGCGCGCCTTGGCTTCAGTACAGTTCCCCCAGTTTACCCAGCTGTAAATGGGTACCTGCCCTCTTTAGGGTCAGGGAAGGTAAAGCAGCGAGGGAGAGGAGATGGGCGCCGCCCTCAATATGCTGGCCCTAGAGAAGTGAGGTCTCTGACGCCTCGCTCCCCTACGACCTTATAGGTTATGGGACACCTTTACCTTTACCTTTACACTACTACTACTATACTATCTACTATACTACCACTATACTATCTACTATACTACCACTATACTATCTACTATACTACTACTACTATACTATCTGCTATACTACCACTTTACTATCTACTATACTACTATACTATCTACTATACTATCTACTATACTATCTACTACACTACTACTACTATACTATATACTATACTACCACTATACTATCTACTATACTACCACTATACTATCTACTATACTACTATACTACCACTATACTATCTACTATACTACTATACTATCTACTATACTATCTACTATACTACTACTACCACCACTGCTGCCGCTGCTTAAAGCTGAACTGCTACTATTATGCTGGCTGATTTGGCTACACACCTGTATTAAAAATTCGCGCGCTTTTCCTTCTGTTTTCCATATAACTCTTATATTCATACCGCACGTACTAAAGCATCCACAGAAATAAAAACCACTTCTTCTGAAAGATGAGCCTCTGACTCAAAACTTATGTGCTTTTGAACAAATTTGGTAGGTTTAAAATTACAATTTCTTTTTTCAGCAAACACTGTACCCCCTCAGTCCTTTGTCGTCTGCTAGCTTCCTTACCGCAATATGCATGCGCGGGGTCAACGCTGTAGGAATACAGGCAAACCTCATTTGATGGTTATTTCCAACTTTCTCGTGACTACCTGCTTTTGCTCTATGTCCTCAATCCCCCAAAACTAGTGCACAGGGCATTTTGTTTTCATACTTTAAAAAATCTGTGAAAATCACCATTTTTTTCCTTCTCTCACTCTATACAATATACTACATGACCCACAAATTGATAGGGCGGTGTACCCTAAGCCTATTCCACTACTACTAGGCCTATGCTACTGCCACTACTGCCACTACTACTGCCACCACTACTGCTGCTGCTGCTGCTGCCTAGCTGAAGTGCTGCTAGCATCATCACACTCTGCCAGATGCCTTCCATGAACGAGAGGAAGCTAGAGGTTCCCCCTGATAGTGTCCTGATTTCTGGAACTGGAACTAAAGGTTACACACCTGTCTTAGCCTAGATTGCAGGTCATGGAGTGTCTTCTGTAGAGTGCAAGTCAGAAAAAAACATGGGTGTGATTTTCACAGATTTTTGTTTAAAGTATGAGAAAAATGCACGGTGTACTTGTTTTGGGGGTTGAAGACGTAGAGCAAAACCAGGAAGTCACAAGAAAGTTGGAAATGATCATCAAAATGAGGATTGCTTGTGTTTCTATAGTGTTGATCCCGCGTATACATATTGCGGTTAGGAAGCTAGCAGACGACAAAGGACTGAAGGGGTAGGGTGTTTGCTGAAACAAAATTATCCAAATCTTCCAAATTTGTGCAAAATCACATGAGTTTTGAGCCAGAGGTAGTCTTTCACAAAAAGTGGTTTTTATTTCTGTGGATGCCTTAGTACGTGCAGTATGAGTATAAGAGTCATAGAAAAACAACCCAGAAGGAAAAGTGCAAATGTCTAACACAGGTGTGTAGCCTAAACGGGCTGCTTAAGGAAAATCAGCCCGAGTTTGTATGCCGAGAAATGATAATGATGATGATGCTGTGACTGAAAGGTCGTTCACTGAAATGATAATGATGCTGCTGTGACTGAAAAGCCGTCCCCTGAAATAATGATAATGATGCTGCTGTGACTGAAAGGCCGTCCCCTGAAATAATGATAATGATGCTGCTGTGACTGAAAGGTCGTCCCCTGAAATAATGATAATGCTGCTGCTGCTGTGACTGAAAGGTCGTCCCCTGAAATAATGATAATGATGATGATGCTGTGACTGAAAGGTCGTCCCCTGAAATGATAATGATGCTGCTGTGACTGAAAGGCCGTCCCCTGAAATAATGATAATGATGCTGCTGTGACTGAAAGGCCGTCCCCTGAAATAATGATAATGATGCTGCTGTGACTGAAAGGCCGTCCTGAAATAATGATAATGAGCGCTGTACTGAAAGGAATCCCCTGAAATAATGATAATGCATGTGCTGCTGTGACTGAAAGGTCGTCCCCTGAAATGATAATGATGCTGCTGTGACTGAAAGGTCGTCCCCTGAAATAATGATAATGATGCTGCTGTGACTGAAAGGTCGTCCCCTGAAATAATGATAATGATGCTGCTGTGACTGAAAGGTCGTCCCCTGAAATAATGATAATGATGCTGCTGTGACTGAAAGGTCGTCCCCTGAAATGATAATGATGCTGCTGTGACTGAAAGGTCGTCCCCTGAAATAATGATAATGATGCTGCTGTGACTGAAAGGTCGTCCCCTGAAATAATGATAATGATGCTGCTGTGACTGAAAGGTCGTCCCCTGAAATAATGATAATGATGCTGCTGTGACTGAAAGGTCGTCCCCTGAAATAATGATAATGATGCTGCTGCTGTGACTGAAAGGCCGTCCCCTGAAATAATAATGATAATGATGCTGCTGCTGTGACTGAAAGGTCGTCCCCTGAGCAGCCCTGACATCAGTATGGGGTCTCATACATCAAAGATGGCAAACGGTCGCATACGCAAACATCTCCCCATTGGTGAACCAAGGAGCTCTAGACTTTGAGCAACTGGGCGCCATACTGATTTTTTTCGTACTGTGATCCTCCTCCTCCTCCTCCTCCTCCTCCTCCTCCTCCTCCTCCTTCTTCTCTTCTTCTTCTTCTTCCCCCTCCTCCTCCTCCTCCTCCTCTCCTCTTCCTCCTCTTCCTCCTCCTCCTCCTCCTCCTCCTCCTCCTCCTCCTCCTCCTCCTCCTCCTCTCCCCTCCTCTCTCTTCTCTTCTTCTTCTTCTTCCTTCTTCTTCTTCTTCTTCTTCTTCTTCTCTCTTCTTCTTCTTCTTTCTTCTCTTCTTCTTTCTTCTTCTTCTTCTTCTCTTTCTCGTCGTCGTCGTCGTCGTCGTCGAACGCTCAGACAGCAACTATTGCTGTCTGTCATATGAGCAAAAAGGCAATGAGCTGCAGTTAAGCTCCTGACAAGTCAGGCCCAGCGCATCCGACGACTTTGGCATGGGAGAGAATTGTTATCTTTTAAGTCTCTGTGGATAAAAAAAAGAGACAGGAGACTGGACCACGCTGGTAGAAAGTAGACAAGGAGGAGGTGACGGGACAAAACAAAACAAAACAAAACAAAAAGGGAACGAGGCAGAAACAAAGAGAGGGATGTAAAAAGGAGGGAATTCCTAGCACAGAATTGGCAAAAGGTAGGGGATGCTGTTTTTACTGACAGGGCCCCGGCATCCATCTCCACGGGAGAGAATGATCTTCGGATTCAAACCCGAAGCCGGTGTACGGCTACCTTCAAGGCGGGGCAAACGGTCACACACGCGAAACACCTCACCATAGGTACAGAGCTCTTTTGGCCTTTTTCAGCAACTGGGAGCGATATTGATTCTCTCTCTCTCTCTCTCTCTCTCTCTCTCTCTCTCTCTCTCTCTCTCTCTCTCTCTCTCTCTCTCTCTCTCTCTCTCTCTCTCTCTCTGTGTCTCTCTCTCTCTGTGTCTCTCTCTCTCTCTCTGTGTCTCTCTCTCTCTCTGTGTCTCTCTCTCTGTCTCTCCTTCTCTCCCTCTCTCTCTCTCTCTCTCTGTGTCTCTCTCTCTCTCTGTGTCTCTCTCTCTGTCTCTCCTTCTCTCCCTCTCTCTCTTTATCTCTCTGTCTCTCTGTGTGAGTTCTCTCTCTCTCTCCCTCTCTCTCCCTCCCTCCCTCCCCTCCCCCTCTCTCTCTGTGATGATGATGATGATGATGATGATGATGATGGTGGTGATGATGATAGATAGAGGCGGCATGGGAACAAAGCTACCCTTTTGACCTAACTGCAGTTTCACGTATGAAGTCAAGGCTCACAGATACGGTGATCCGTCACCTGGCATCAACACCACAACTTCACTGCCACCTTCTCGTTTTCCTGGTCCGTAGGTGGCATTGTCGTGTAGCGTTTCTTATGTTTTATTTATTTTATTTTATACCACTTTTAAGTCACGTCAGATTTCTCTGCGTGAAATTCGGGCTGCTCTCCCTGGGGGAGAGCACTTCGCCACAAGAGCGGCGCCACCCATTTTTTTTCTTCTTTTTTTTTCTGTCTGCAACAGTATTTGTTTCCCTATCAGACTGGCTTTTTCTTCTACAGAATTTTGCCAGGGACAACTCTCTTGTTGCCGTGGGTTCTTTTACGTGCGCTAAATAATTTTGTGTACCACGCGAGATCTCGGTTTATTGTCTCATCCGAAAGACTAGCGCCAAGACCACCACTCATGGTCTTAATGGATGGGGGAAAAGTTTCGGGTCCAAACGGGAATCAAACCACCGCACACTTCCGACCCAGACTTTTTCGCTTTCTAGACAGGCGCGTTACCTCTAGACCACCGATCCACCACAGTGGTTTTAACAACAACAACAACAACAACAACAACAACAACAACAACAACAACAACAACAACAACATCAACAGCAACAACAACAACAACACCAATGTAATGTTCTCAGCTCAGAATAAGGTAATACCGATACATGAAAATAACAAGTAGAACAATTCGTTGTTTTTTTCTTCTCGTTTCTCGGTTAGTAAGAGATCCTAAGTTTCACCTAATGGTGAGATTTATGTTGTGTGTGTGTGTGTGTGTGTGTGTATGTGTGTATGTATTTGTGTATGTGTGTGTGTATGTGTGTGTATGTGTGCGTATGTGTGTGTGTGTGTATGTGTGTGTATGTGTGTGTATGTGTGTGTATGTGTGTGTGTGTGTACGTGACTGCACCTTATGAAAGAGTAGACCCTTACGTTTCGGTACAGACAAATGACAACCAAACAACCAAACAACCAACCAACCAAACAACCAAACTACCAACCAGCCAACCAACCAAACAACCAAACAACCAAACTACCAAACAACCAAACTACCAAACTACCAAACAAACAAACAACCAAACAACCAAACAACCAAACTACCAAACAACCAAACTACCAAACAACCAACCAACCAACCAACCAAACAGCCAAACAACCAAACAACCAAACAGCCAAACAACCAAACAACCAAACTACCAAACTACCAAACAGCCAAACAACCAAACAACCAACCAGCCAACCAACCAAACAACCAAACAACCAACCAGCCAACCAACCAAACAACCAAACAACCAACCAGCCAACCAACCAAACAACCAAACAACCAAACAACCAACACCAACCAAACAACCAACCAGCCAACCAACCAAACAACCAAACAACCAACCAAACAACCAACCAAACAACCAAACAACCAAACTACCAAACTACCAAACAACCAAACAGCCAACCAACCAAACAACCAAACTACCAAACTACCAAACAACCAAACAGCCAACCAACCAAACAACCAAACTACCAAACTACCAAACAACCAAACAGCCAACCAACCAAACAACCAAACTACCAAACAACCAAACAACCAACCAAACAACCAACCAGCCAACCAGCCAACAGCCAAACAACCAAAACAACCAGCCAACCAACCAACCAACCAACAGCCAACCAACCAAACAACCAAACAACCAACCAAACAACCAAACAACCAACCAGCCAACCAACCAAACAACCAACCAACCAAACAACCAAACAACCAAACAGCCAAACAACCAAACAACCAAACAGCCAACAACCAAACCAAACAGCCAAACAACCAAACAGCCAAACAACCAAACAACCAAACAGCCAAACTACCAAACAACCAAACAACCAAACTACCAAACAACCAAACAACCAAACAACAAAACAAACAACAAACAACAAAACAACAAAAACAAAACAAACAACAAAACAACAAAACCAAACAACACAAACAAACAACCAAACAAACAACCAAAACAAGGTTGCATGATTATACAACAATCTCACCATGGCTGAACCTCGGACATCTAGCCGAGGTGCGCGCGCGTGCGCACACACACACACGCACGCACAGCGCGCGCGCACGCACACACACACACACACACCAGAGAGAGAGAGAGAGAGAGAGAGAGAGAGAGAGAAGAGACAGAGACAGAGGACAGAGGTAGACAGATAGACAGAGCCTCACACACATACACACACATACAACACACACACACACACACACACACACACACACACACACACACACACACACACACACACACACACACACACACACATGCACACGCACGCACAGACAGACAGTCCAGTGATTGGACACTGTAAACACGTAACTAGTAAGAAACAAGCAGAGCCCATCACTCCCTACATCTTCTCAACTTCAACATCAATCCACAGGAAAAAAGAAGAAAAGCTGAAAGCTAAAAAATCAGCAGCAGGCATATATTGCAGGATTCTTGCTTTCTGTCTGTCTGTCTGTCTGTCTGTCTTTCTTTCTCTCTTTCTTTCTTTCTTTCTTACTTTCTTACTTTCTTTCTTACTTTCTTTCTTTCTTTTGCAAATTGTATATCTATCTATCTATCTATCTATCTATCTATCTATCTATCTATCTATCTATCTATCTATCTATCTATCTATCTATCTATCTATCTATCTATCTATCTATCTGTCTATCTGGCTGTCTGCCTGTCTATCTATCTATCTATCTATCTATCTATCTATCTATCTATCTATCTATCTATCTATCTATCTATCTATCTATCTGTCTGTCTGTCTGTCTATCTATCTATCTATCTATCTATCTACCTATCTGTCTATCTCTCTCTCTCTCTACCTTCCTGCCTGCCTGCCTGCCTGTCTGTCTGTCTATCTCTGTCTGTATGCCTGCCTGCCTACCTGCCTGCCTGCCTGCCTGCCTGTCTGTCTTTCAATTTATCTGTGTGTGTGTGTGTGTGTGTGTGTGACACCAGTAGTGTAACTAACTGACTCACTGTCCAAGAGCGAAGTGCGAAGCGCGTGTGTTTGTCAAGTGTATAACCTGAAGAACGACACTTGACTGGGGATTAGCGAGAGAGAGAGAGAGAAAGAGAAAGAGAGAGAGCGAGAGAGAGAGAGAGAGAGAGAGAGAGAGAGAGAGAGAGAGAGAGAGAGACAGAGACAGACAGACATACAGACAGAGAGAGGCAGAGATAGAGAGAGAGACAGAGACAGAGAGAGAGAGACAGAGAGAGCAGGAGGGGGAGGAGAGGGGCGTGAGAGAAGGGAGAAAAAAACCACAGGGGTAGAGGCGAGACTAATAGACGGGTGGATACCACCCGCTTTATGCCGGGGTCAGTGAGGGACACCCCACCCCACCAAGCCACCCGCAAAGAGTGTGGTGAGAAGCCGGGTGGGCGAGAGGGAAGGGGGAAGGAAGGAGGAGGAGGGAGGGGGACGAGGAAGAGGAGGAGGAGAAAGTGTGATTCTATCAGGCAGTTACTGTCGAGTAAAGGCAACATAATTATACATCATATACCTCAGCCAACACTGCATGCCCCTCGTGGGACCACACACAGACACAGACAGACAGACAGACAAGACAGATAGATAGATAGACAGACAGACAGACAGACAGACAGGCAGACAGATAGATAGATAGGCAGGCAGACAGACAGATAGATTGATAGACAGACAGACAGATAGATAAATAGACAGACAGATAGGTAGACAGGCAGACAGACAGATAGGCAGATAGGTAAACAGATAGATAGACAAACAGATAGATAGATAGACAGGCAGATAGATAGACAGAGAGATAGACAGACAGACAGACAGAGAGACAGACAAAAGACACACAGAGACATACAGAGAGAGAGAGAGAGAGAGAGAGAGAGAGAGAGAGAGAGAGAGAGAGAGAGAGAGGACGAGAGAGAGAGGAAGGCAGAGAGAGAGAGAGAGAGAGAGAGAGAGAGAGAGAGAGAAGAGAGAGAGAAGACAGAGAGAGACACACACACACACACACACACACACACTGCAAAACACATGCACACACACAGACAGACACTGCACTGCCATACCACCCAACCCAACCGGGTATATAGAGGGGCAGGTAAGCATATCGTATTCACACTTGGTGGATCGGTGGTCTAGAGGTAACGCACCTGCCTAGAAAGCGAAAACTCCGGGTTGGAAGTGTGTGGTGGTTCGATCCCCGTTTGGGCCTTAAACTTTTCTCCCCAGCGTGAGTGGTGGTCTGGGCGCTAGTCTTTCGGAGAAACGATAAACTGAAGTCCCGTGTGCAACATGGCGTGCATTTAGCGCACGTTAAAGAACCCACCGGAACAAGAGAGTTGTCCTGGGCACATTTCTTGTGTAGAAGAAAAAGCCACTCTGAAAAGGAAACAAATGCACATTCAGACCAGTCAAGATAGAATAAATATTGGGTGGCGCTGCTCTTGTGGCGACGCGCTCTCCCCATGGAGAGCAGGCCAGACGTTGTGCAGAGAAATCTGCTGTGACTTAAAAGGGGTATACAGACTTGGGGACGGGATAGCTCAGTGGTCGGAGCACTCGCTTTCCCCCAGCCAAGTTAAGCAGCGTCGAGCGTGGTTACCAGTTGGATGGGTGACCGTTTGCGCGCCTTGGCTTCAGTACAGTTCCCCCAGTTCACCCAGCTGTAAATGGGTACCTGCCCTCTTTAGGGTCAGGGAAGGTAAAGCAGCGAGGGAGAAGATGGGTGCCGCCCTCAATATGCTGGCCCTAGAGAAGCTGAGGTCTCTGATGCCTCGCTCCCCTACGACCTTATAGGTTATGGGACTCCTTTACCTTTACCTATCCTACAGTACAACTAGTGCGTACATCGACCTACCCGAAGTACGTGTGTGTGTGTGTATGTGTGTATGTGTGTGTGTGTGTGAGTGTTTGGGCCTCTGTCTGTTTGTCTGTCTGTCTGTCTTCTCTCTCCTCTCTCTCTCTCTCTCTCTCTTCTTCCTGCCTGCCACGGGCGCACGCGCGCGCTGTGTGTGTGTGTTTGTGGTGTTTTTCTTCTCTCTCTCTGTCTGTCTGTCTCTCTGTCTCTTCCCCCCTCTCTGTCTCTCTCTCCTCTCTCTCTCTTTCTTCTTTTTTCCTTCCTGCCTGCTTCTCAATGTGTCTGTCTCTCTCTCTGCCTCTGTCTGTCTGTCTGGTCTGTCCCTCCCTCCCTCCTTCCTCTCTCTCTCTCTCTCTCTCTCTTCTTTCTATCTCTGACTCTCTCTCCCTCTCCCTCCCCCCTCTCTCTCCCCCCTCTCCCCTCTCTCCCCCTCTCTCTCTCTCCCCTCTCTCTCTCTCTCTCTCTCTCTCTCCTCTTTTTTCCCCTATCATCACTTTTATTGCCCATTTGTCACCTGTCGAACTTTTTTTTCCTTTTTTACCAGCCAGGTATTGCCTCAGTCCTTGCACTCAAACATAAAATAAAGGAAATGAAAGTATCGGGTGGGGACGGGGGGGAGGGAAGGGGGAGGGGGTGTGGGAGGGGGGTCCACCACCCCACCATCTCCCGTATCACTCCCCCTCCCTTCCCTCTCCCTCCCTCCCCCCATCCCCATAGCAAAGCACATATGTATTATGTAACATTCTATTTACAACTCTACACTACGCCAGTGGATCGGTTGGTTTAGAGGTTTGCAGCCCCTGCCTTTTAAAATTGAAAAAAACCTTGTATTCGAGGATATGATAAGATTACGTGCTTTTTTTCATTTGTTATCATCTCATTCCCGATGTGTATGTGGTTTTTGTAAATTGTTCTTTTCCCACCGGCACACAATGCTATCTTACGAAAAGCGGGAAGGATTATAAGTGTGCGCAGATCATGTTCTGCCTTGAAGGGAGGGAGAGAGAGAGGTACTGGGTCGATCCGGATTGTGTCCGAATGGTCTAGCACATCTAGAGTTTAGAAGTGAGTGTGGGTGTTTCGTTACACAAGATTTTTGATGAGATTCGTGTGTGAGGGAAATAAAGATAGGGGTATGAGATTACATGTCTGTTAGAGAGGAGAGAGAGAGGAGAGAGAGAGAGAGAGAGAGAGGAGAGAGAGAGGAGAGGAGGAGAGAGGAGAGAGAGGAGAGGAGAGGAGAGAGAGAGAGGAAGAGGGAGGAGAGAGAGAGAGAGAGGGAGGAGAGGGAGGAGATGAGAGAGAGAGAGGGAGAGGGGAGGAGGGAGAGAGAGAGGAGAGGAAAGAGAGGGGAGAGAGAGAGGGAGAGAGAGAGGGAGAGGAGAGAGAGGGAGAGAGAGAGGAGGAGAGAGGAGAGAGAGAGAGGGAGAGGAGAAGGGAGAGAGAGAGGGAGAGAGAGAGGGAGAGAAAGAGAGAGGGAGGAGAGAGAGGAGAAGAGAGAGAGGAGAGAGGGAGGAGAGAGGAGAGAGGGAGGAGAGAGAGAGGGAGAGAAAAAGAGAGGGAGAGTGAGAGAGAGAGGGAGAGAGGGGAGAGAGGGAGGAGAGAGGAGGGAGAGAGAGAGGGAGAGAGGAGAGGGGAGAGAGAGGAGGAGGGAGAGAGGGAGAGAGAGGGATGGGAGGGGGAGGGAGAGAGAGAGGGAGGAGAGAGGGAGAGAGAGAGAGGGAGAGGGAGGAGGGAGAGAGAGAGAGGGAGAGAGGAGAGAGAGGGAGAGAGGGGAGAGAGAGAGGAGAGAGAGAGGGAGAGAAAGAGAGGGAGAGAGAGAGAGAGAGGAGAGGAGAGAGGGAGAGAGGGGAGAGGAGGAGAGAGAGAGAGGGAGAGAGGAGAGGGAGAAAGAGAGGGAGAGAGAGAGGGGAGAGGAGAGGGAAAGAGAGAGGGGAGGGGAGGAGAGGAGAGAGAGAGAGGGGGATGAGAGGGAGAGAAGAGAGAGGGGAGAGAGAGAGAGGGGAAAGAGGAGAGGAGAGGAGAGGAGAGGGAGAGGGTAGAGAGGGGAGAGAGTGAGAGGGGAGGTGTGAGAGAGGAGGGAGAAGGAGAGAGGGAGAGAGAGAGTTAGAGAGAGAGAGGAGGAGAGGTGAGAATGGGGGGTGGAGGGGGAGTAGTGAGGATAGAAGGGGGTAGACGAGGGGGGGAGGAGAGGGTGGAGGTGTGTATGTTGAGAGGTGTTGGGAGTGTGTGGCGCCGGCGCCGTTGGTGTTGTAGTGTAGGGTGGGTGCGTTCGTCTCTGTCTTGGCTGGCTGGCTTTTCTGCCTGTTGTTTGTCTGTCTGTTTGAAATTGTCTTGGTTGGTTGGTTGGTCTGTCTTTCCGTATGTTTCTCCTCTCTCTCTCTCCCTCTCTCTCTTTTTGCCTCTCCCTCTCTCTCACGTACACACACACACACACACACACACACGCGCGCGCGCGCGCGCGCGCCGCGCGCACTCACACACACATATGTTAATAAATCTATATCTGCTTTGTCATTTTGTTTTTCTTTCTCTCTCTGTCTGACCTCTCTCTCTGTCTCTCTCTCTGTCTCTCTCTCTGTCTCTCTCTGTTTCTGTCCTTCTCTCTCTCTCAGCTGATTGAAGATTCAGCATGCATTCAAAGAAAATAATTAACCACAATTGTATTCTCTCTCTCTGTGTCTCCACGTGTCTATCTGTCTGTCTGCCTGTCTGCCTGCCTCTGTCTTTGTCTGTCTGTCTGTCTCTCTCTATTTATCTCTCTCTTCACCCCCTCCCTCTCTCTGTGTGAATCTCTGTCTCTGTCTGTCTGTCTGTGTCTCTCTCTCTCTCTATCTCTCTCTTCACCCCCTCCCTCTCTCTCTGTGAATCTCTGTCTCTGTCTGTCTGTCTGTCTCTCTCTCTATCTCTCTCTTCACCCCCTCCCTCTCTCTGTGTGAATCTCTGTCTCTGTCTGTCTGTCTGTCTGTCTCTCTCTCTCTCTATTTATCTCTCTTCTTCCCCCCTCCTCTCTCTGTGTGAATCTCTGTCTCTGTCTGTCTGTCTGTCTGTCTCTCTTTCTCTCTCTCTCTTACACCCCCTCTCTCTCTCTGAATCTCTTCTCTCTCTCTCACCTGGCCCCCAAACTTCACAGCAATAATTAACCACCACGCTAATAGCCCACACACCACGCTGGCCTTAACATGCGTGTAGCTAGGTACCTATGAGCTAGCGTGGGCTGCATCAGGGGAAAACAAGAGGTACTAAAAACAGAAAGATGATAACAGATTTAAAACCACAAAAAAGACCACTAACGTATTTTCAGTCCTGCGTGTTGTGTCATAAAAGGGGATGTTGTCGTAAAGTGGATCAGCGCAACGCTTTTTCGCTCACGTAAAGGTGTTCCATAACCAATGTAGTCGTTGGGGAGCGAGCCGTCAGAGACCTCAGCTTCTCCAGGGGCCAGCATATTGAGGGCGGTGGCGCCCATCTCCTCTCCCTCGCTGCTTTACCTTCCCTGACCCTAAAGAGGGCAGGTACCCATTTACAGCTGGGTGAACTGGGGGACTGTACTGAAGTCAAGGCGCGCAAACGGTCACCCATCTACTTGGTAACCTCGCTCGACGCTGCTTAACCTTGGCTGAGGGAAAGCGAGTGCTCCGACCACTGAGCTATCCCGTCCCCTCAAATGACGGACAACAATAGTTGCTGTCTGAGCGTTCGACGACGACGATGAAGAAGAAGCAGAAGAAGAAGGAGAAGAAGGAGAGGGAGAAGAAGGAGGAGAAGGAGAAGAAGGAGAAGATGAAGGAGGAGAAGAAGAAGAAGAAGAGAGAAGAAGAACAAGAGGAGGAGAAGAAGAGGAGAAAGAAGAGAGGAGAGAAGGAGAATGAGGAGAAGAAAGAGGAGAGGAAGAAGGTGAAAGAAGAAGAAGAAGAAGAAGAAGAAGACAAGAAAAATGGACAGACTTAGGGGAGATACATCCTTCTCCTCCCTAGGTCAGGAAACTTTCTGTATAGACAACAAAAATCCTTCTCCTTTCCTTCCCCAGCTGTCTGCCAAAGCACGAACACACCGCACATCTCCAGACCAACCAACCATTCCACACCTGACAGTAATTCCTGTTGTCTTTGTCATCAAAGCAAATCGAGCAAAACAACAGATTTCTCCCGGGAAAGTTAAGGAGTACTCGTTTTACGTCCGTAGTTTCGACTAAGTTTTTATTTGTATGTATTATTTTTGTATTACCATTAGTTTAGGTCGTATTTTCATGGGGACGGGACGGGATAGCTCAGTGGTCAGAGCACTCGCTTTCCCCCCAGCTAAGGTTAAGCAGCGTCGAGCGTGGTTACCAGTTGGATGGGTGACCGTTTGCGCGCCTTGGCTTCAGTACAGTTCACCCAGCTGTAAATGGGTACCTGTCCTCTTTAGGGTCAGGGAAGGTAAAGCAGCGAGGGAGAGGAGATGGGCTCTGCCCTCAATATGCTGGCCCCTAGAGAAGCTGAGGTCTCTGACGCCTCGCTCCCCTACGACCTTATAGGTTATGGGACGCCTTTACCATTTAATATCTTTGTATTACCGTTATTTTAGGTCGTATTTTCATGTGAGTTGAAAGAAAGCGATATGCCAGCTAGGTGTTTTTTGTTTTTAAATCCCAGTTTTCCAAGTTTGCGCAGTTGGAAGCTTTTTATCCAGTTAACGACATAACATCATTTAACGACACCATAGAAGCGCGAGGGAGGAGGAGGTGTAGATTAATAATCTTAGTGTATTCTGCTCATCTCTCCCTTCTCTATTTAGCTTCATTCTCTACACTGGCTTGTGTGAACAGGTCATGTCATGATGGTGTGTGAAATGATGGGGGAACACTGCCGATAAGGCCAGAGACAAAACCAGCTACAAGTAATGAGGTGGAGAGAGGGTCAGACACACAGAGCGAGAGAGAGAGAATGAGAGAGAGAGAGAGAGAGAGAGAGAGAGAGAGAGAGAGAGAGAGAGGAGAGATACAGACGACAGACAGACAGACAGACATGTGGAGGAGACAGAGACAGACACAGAGAGGTGATAAGAGAGAGAAGTGTTGAGAGAGCGAGAGAGAGAGAGAGAGAGAGAGAGAGAGAAGAGATACAGACAGACAGACAGACAGACATGTGGAGGAGACAGAGACAGACAGAGACAGAGAGGTGATAAAGAGAAAGTGTTGAGAGAGCGAGAGAGAGAGAGAGAGAGAGAGAGAGAGAGAGAGAGAGAGAGAGAGACACAGACATGTGGAGGAAGACAGAGACAGACAAAGACAGAGAGGTGATGAGAGAGAGAGAGAGTAAAGCGAGAGAGAGAGAGAGAGATGGAGAGAGAGATGGAGGGGGGGGGGGTTGAGAGAGAGAGAACAATTTGAACAATTTTTGAACAAATTTTATTTTTCAGAGGGTAGTAGATTAAGCATTACATGCTTTTTTTTTTTTTTTTTTTACATCCAGCCCTCAAAATAATAGAGAAATAAATAAGAAGGGAAAATATGCATATTGACATAGAATTGCATGGAAAACAATACACACACAGACGCGCACACACATACTGGAAAGCAAGCAAGATATAGAGAATATCAGAGAGAGTGCTTACATATACTCAGAAATAATTAAAAACAAACAAACAAAAATTGAAGAGGAATGGATATTAACAATAACTAGCTATACCATGGGCGGAGACAATTCATGTATCTGAAACTACTAGCGGTTTGATTACAACATTTGTGGTGAAAGAAATGTGACATTTTCATAGGTCATTAGAAAATCATAGAAAAGACACTTAAATCTTGAAAATCCTGTTTCATCTTTTAGAAAGGTTGGGATCCTATTCCAAAACCTGCTCCCAGAATATACTAAACTTGATTTAAACAGAGTAATAGCTGGTAAAGGAAAGTTAATTTTATGTGAATGTCGAAAATTGTTTTCGCTGAACATGCTGCTCAAGGAAGATGGGGCACTACCGTGAAGAGAGAGAGAGAGAGAGAGCAGAGAGAGAGAGAGAGAGAGAGAGAGAGAGAGAGAGAGAGAGAGAGAAGAGAGAGAGAGAGAAGAGAGAGAGAACAAAGACAGACAGAAAGACAGACAGACAGAAAGACTGATAGACAGAAAATCAGACAGTAAGACAGACAGAAAACAAAAACAGATTAAAAAAAAACCCTATGTGTGTGTGACAGAGAGAGAGAGAGAGAGAGAAGAGAGAGAGAGAGAGAGAGAGAGAGAGAGAGAGGACAGACAGACAGACAGACAGACAGACAGACAGACAGACAGACAGAGACAGTAACAATACAAGCAATAGGTTAGAAAAGCGGTATACTTTTTACCCATGGAAAATAAAAAACACAAGGACCAATAAACAGATATTGTGAGTGATTGACTGGTCGTAAAGTATTACTTTTTAGCACGAAGTAGTTTCAACGCTACGATCACTGGTACTACAGGTATGAAGAGTTTAATACCTTCCATAAATTATACCTCCATCCCTTCATTCATGTATCCATTCATTCATTTATGTGCAGATCGTTCTTGTAATCTGAAAAATAAATCCCAGGTGTTTGTCGTTATGCGTATACATTTTATTTTTTACTCTTTTATTTCGGGGATAATGGAATAAGCACTCACGTGCTTGCTTTTTTTAAAAAAAAAACATCCATTCCCCGTGTGTATGCAGTTTTGTACATTTTGTCATCCCCACCAGCACACAACAGCCTACTCTTCCGAAAAGCGGAACAGGATTTAACGTGTGCGCAAGATGTTCTGCGTGCGTTCGCACACGGGGCCTCGGGGTTTTTTTCTTAGTCTCATCTGAAGGACTTTTAGGGGGAGTGGAGTCGGCACTGATGTCAACTCCTGAGGAAAACTCCTCTTGAAGGAGATTGGAACCCGGGTCAGCAGATCACGGGCGCAATGCGCATCCCTCTAACCAGCAGGCTGTCTTGTGCCCCTGCAGACAGTCTGGCAGAAACTGATCAGGGATCAACTGACCGTTGTCAGAAACACAGTCGGTGCCTTGAGAACTGATGGGAACGGTCGATGAGAGAGAATATGTGTATAAACTGGGACGCCTTTCTCTCTGTCTGTTTGTCTCTGTCTGTGTGTTTGTCTGTCTCTGTCTGTCTGTCTGTCTCTGTGTCTCTGTGTCTCTGTGTATCTGTCTGTGTGTCTCTGTGTGTGTCTCTGTCTGTGTGTATGTCTGTCTCTGTCTGTCTGTCTGTCTCTCTGTCTCTGTGTCTCTGTGTATCTGTCTGTCTATGTCTCCGTCTCTCTCTGTGGTAGAATGCGTTCATAATCATGACACCCCCCCTCTTCTCTCCTCTCTCCTCTCTCTCTCTCCCTCTCTCTCCTCTCTCTCTCTCTCTCTCTCCCCCTCTCTCCTTTTCCTCCCTCTCTCTCTCTCTCCCCCCCTCCTCTCCTCCCCCTCTCTCTCTCTCTCCTCTCCTCTCTCTCTCTCCCCCCCTCTCTTCTCTCCCCTCTCTCCTTTCCCCTCCCCCTCTCCCCTCCCTCCTCTCTCTCTCTCTCCTCTCCTCCTCCCCCCTCTCTCTCTCCCTCCCTCTCCTCTCTCCCCCCCCTCTCTCTCCCCTTTCCCCCCTTTTCCCCTCTCTCCCTCTCTCCCCTTCTCCCTCTCTCTCTCCCCTCTCACTCTCCCCCTCTCCCCCTCTCCTTCCTCACTGTCCGTCTGTCTCTGTTTTTCTTCGGCGAAACTTTCTATGTCCTTCTCGCCTATCTCTCCCTGTCTCTGAGTCTGTGCTGTCCTCTGTCTTTCTGTCTCTTCTTCTCCTTCCTCTCATCTGCATTCGTCTCCTCTGTCTTTTTCTCTGTCTCTGATCCTTTCGTCTGTCTGTCGTCTGTCTCTCTCTCTGTAGTCGTGTGTGCCGCGCTCGCGGCGTGTGCATGCGCGCTTTGTTAGTGGGCACCACGCGCAAATACATACTACTACATACTGCGGACGTAGTGGTTTGAGTCTTTACCTCAGTAAAAGTTTCAAAGGTAAGGT
>CM054146.1:63340819-63343319 GCA_028751875.1 Rapana venosa | reverse complement strand
TCGGGGGGTGGGGGCCTGGTGGTGGTGGTGGTGTGTGTGTGTGTGTGTGTGTGTTTGTGTATGTGTTTGTGTGTGTGTGTGTGTTGAGTTGTGTTGTGTTGGTGTAAGTGATAGGAGAGACAGTCAGTTATTATAGAAAGTTGTGAGGATTTTATTGGACTATTGGTGTGTTGTTGGTGATATTGTTATATAATTATGTTGGTGTGTGTTGTGTGTGTGTGTGTGTGTGTGTGTGTGTGTGTGTGTGTGTGTGTGTTGGTGATTGTTTTTGTGGTGTGGTGGTGGTGGTGGTGGTGTGTGTGTGTGTTGGTGTGGGTGTGGTGATGATGGTGAGGTGTGGTGGTGGTGGTGGTGGTGGTGGTGTGTGTGTGTGTGTGTGCGTGTGTGTGTGTGCGTGTGTTTAACGAATTGCTTCATAACCTCCTTAGATTTTGATAGTGACGCTTTCGAGAACAAAATGTGTGTGACACCCTCCCAAACACACATACCCCTCCCTCCGCCCCTTCCCCCCCTCACACACCCTGCATCATCATCATTATCATCTATCATCACCACCACCACCACTATCACCATCATCCATATGATCATATCACGAACGAAAATACAACATTCGTGTCAAGACACCCCGACAGATCTTTATATAATAATGATCTTCGTTATGTAAGGAGAGATGTTGAGTGTAGGGAACAAAGAGGTCCTCAGTGGATCCTCAACAAAGCAAACAAACAAAGCTGCAGAAGTATCCTTCCTGTCTGCAATCTCTATTCTTTTTCCGTACAAAGAACTAACAGTTCCAGTTTTGAATTTTAACTTGGAGTTTGCGTTTGGAGAAAAAACCACAACCAACAATACGTACACTGTATTGCCTCTTCTCTCTGTCTGCACCTTTTACGCACACAGACACACACACACACACACACACACACAGACACACAGACACACACGTACAAAGACACACCACAGACTCACGCACGCAGGTTCATACACATGTACGTACTCAAGCAAGTACGCACGCACACACAGACACACACAGACACACTCACACACACACAAGCGCGCGCACGCACACATAGACACACACACACACACATACACACACACACGTACACACACACGCACACTTAGACAAACACAGAATCACGCACTCAGGTTCATAATAGACACAGACACACAACAGACACACAAAACACACACACACACACACACACACACACACACACACCACACACACACACACACACACACACACACACACACACACACACACACACACAGATAACACACAGAGATACACACACACACACACATACACGCACGCACGCACTCTCTCTCTCTTTCACTCACCACATACACACACACTCTCCCTTTTTCTCTCATCATCATTCATCATTCATCATTCATCATTCATTCATTCATTCATTCATTCATTCATTCATTATCTCTCTCTCTCAACATGCCCTGTCTCCTCCCTCCTTCCCACCTCCCTCTCTCTCCGACTCATCCCCATCACTCCCTCTTCTCACCACTTCAACCAAAGGTAAAAATCATGACATAAAATAAAAACGAAATCACGATTAAAATTGAGACGAGCTGACTCAGGCGATTGTAAAGTGTTCGATTTCTGACGACACAGAACCCTAATGTGAAGAGATCATTGACAGAGACCGTAATATAAACTTTTATAGATTGCTTTAGTCTTGAGAAAGTGGGTCGAGCATCCATGAATTGATCTATTTCTATCTGCCACCTTTTTGACCTTTGCAAAGTGCATTGCCATGAACTTGATGTCTGTGTACGTGTCTGTCTGAGTGTCTGTCCGTCCGTCTGTCCGTCTGTCTGTGCATCCATTCTGTCTCTCTCTGTCTCTCTCTCCTTGGAGTCTTCCCTCCTTGTCTGTTTGTCTGTCTCTCTGCTTCTCTGTCTGTTTGTCTCTCTCCTCTTGTCTGTCTTTCTGCCTCTCTGTCTCTGTCTGTCTCTCTTCTTGACTGTCTATCTGTCTGTCTGACCCCCTCTCTGTCTGTCTGTCTGTCTCAGAGACTGTACTGCACTGTCTGGCTGCAGGCTGGCAGGAATATAAATAACAAATATAATAATAGTCGGAAAGCAGCAGCAGCAGCAGCAGCAGCAGCAGCAGCAGCAGCAGCAGCAGCAGCAGCAGAAATTCGCTAAATCAGCGGTGACTGCTGATATGCTACAAGCTGTCTTATCTGGGACATCTATCTCCCCTCTCATCAGCTCCCCCTCACCCCCCCCCTTCCCATTCCCCTTCCTCAACACAGCCTACCCGCTGTGTCCCCCCCCCCCACCCTCCCCCCCCCTCTCTCTCTCTCCACCCCTCTCGGTTACACTCCAGTTTTAGCTTCCGGGGGTGAAGCAGTAGGCTACACTTCAACCTTAAGCTTCCGGGTCAGGTAGTGTGTTTTAGATATAAAGTGCTACTCAGAAATATTTTGGGGTAATTGAAAATCGTTTTTTGTAAAAAAAAATAAAAAAAAATAAA
>CM054146.1:63330819-63333319 GCA_028751875.1 Rapana venosa | reverse complement strand
CTGCTTAACCTTAGCTGGGGGAAAGCGAGTGCTGTGACCTGCTATCTCTCCCCCACCTCTCTTCCCCGCACACACTTATCAATCATAAAACATATCACTTTACATCGAAATCATTTGCGAGAAATTCATGAATGAGCCTAATATCATATAATCACACCCACTCCCCAAGAAATTAAAACCAACAACAAAAGCAACAAGAAAAAAAAACACCGACAAAAATTTAACTTAATTTCATGAATGATACCATCTCTCTGTCTCTCTGTCTCTGTCTGTCTGTCTGTCTGTCTTTCTCTCTCTCTCTCTGTGTTTTTGTCTGTGTCTGTGTCTGTCTGTCTGTCTGTCTGTCTGTCTGTCTGTCTGTCTCTCTCTCTTCTCTCTCTCACTCTCTCTCTCTCTCTCTTCTCTCTCTCTCTCTCTCTCTCTCTGTCTGTCAACAAAAGCACCAAGAAAAAAATAAATCAAATTAAAAGAAAATTTATGAATGATACCATCTCTCTGTCTCTGTCTGTCTCTCTGTCTCTGTCTCTGTCTCTCTCTTTCTATCTCTCTGTCTCTCTCTGTCAACAAAACAAAAAAACAAAACCCAAGAAAAAACAAAAAAATTAACAGAAATTCATGAATGATACCATCTCTCTCTCTCCCTCTCCTCTCCCCTCCCCCTCTCTCTCTCCTCCCCCCCCCCCCACTTCCTCACCCCCCCCCCCTCTCTCTCTCTGCTTTTTTAAAACTCTCACTCCAGTTTGAAATTCATCACATGAATACCACCAAAGAAAAAACCCAACCAAACAAAACCCCAGAAGTGAAAGAGACTTAAACAGTCATGACCTGTACTTGCCAAGAGCTATGAATGAAAAAATTTAAACTGGCTCCTTCCTGAGTTAAAGACAGCGGGGTTTCTTGAGAGAAAAAAATGTTGTGTGTGTGTGTGTGTGTGGGTGTGTGTGTGTGTGTGTGTGTGGGGAGATATAATATTTAAAAAAATTCTCTCTCTCTCTCTCTCTCTCTCTCTCTCTCTCTCTCTCTCTCTCTCTCTCTCTCTCTCTCTGCTCTCTCTCCCCCCCCCCCCTCTCTCTCTCTGTTCTGTCTGTCTGTCTGTCTGTCTCTCTCTGTGTCTGTCTGTCTGTCTGTCTGTCTGTCTCTCTCTCTCTCTCTCTCCTCTCTCTCTCTGTCTGTCTGTCTGTCTGTCCTCTCTCTCTCTCCCTCTCTCTCTCTCCCTCTCTCTCTCTGTCTGTCTGTCTGTCTCTCCCCTCTCTCTGTGTCTGTCTGTCTCTCTCCCTCTCTCTCTCTGTCTGTCTGTCTGTCTCTCCTCTCTCTCTCTCCTCTTTCTCTCTGTCTGTCTGTCTCTCTCTCTCTGTCTGTCTGTCTGTCTGTCTGTCTACTGCTGTGTGGCTGGCTGGCTTATCTTTGTCTGTCACAACTCCTGCAACTTCAAAGGGTTCATCTCTCTCACTGGCCCCCGGGAGTAGTGTGTGTGTGTGTGTGTGTTGTGTGTGGGGGGGGGGGGGGGGGGGGGGGGGGGGGGGGGGGGGGGGGGGGGGGGGGGGGGGGGGGGTATCGTGTGTGTGTGTGTGAGTGTGTGTGTGTGTGTGTGTGTGTGGAATCGTGTGTGTGAGTGTGTGTGTGTGTGCACGTGGAATCGTGTGTGTGTGTGTGTGTGTGTGTGTGTGTGTGTGTGTGAGGGGGAGGATCGTGTGTGTGTGTGTGTGTGAGGGGGAAGGATCGTGTGTGTGTGTGGGGTGTGTGTTGGGGTGGGTAGTGTGTGTGTGTGTGTGTGTGGGGTTGTGTGTGAGTGTGTGTGTGTGTGTGTGTGAAGAAGTGCACACCTGTATGCGCACTTGCATGCATGTGTGTATATATGTGTGTGTGGTGGGGATAGTGTGTGTGTGTGTGTGTGTGTGAAGAAGCGCACACCTGTGCGCGCACTTGCATGCATGTGTGTGTGTGACAGGGGTGGGTAGTGTGTGTATGTGTGTGTAGGATGGGTTGGGGTGTGTGTGTGCATGTACTCTGTATATGTGTGTGTGTGTGGCGGGAGGGGGGGGGAGAGGGGAGAGGGGGCGGATATGTGTGTGTGTGTTAAGTAAGGCCAAGCCTGTATGGGGTTCGCAGTCACTCACCTGTGCAATTTTACATTCATCCTCACATCAAGGGTTTCTTCTTTATGCTGCTTCTTTCTTTCTTTCTTTCTTTCGTTCTTTTCTTACCCTGTTTTTTAAAACATCACATGTTTATGTATGGTGTCAAAGAGTAAGAATTTTGGAGGAGTGGAAAGAACACTCGCTGTGTATATGTCTTTGTGTGCCTCTGTGTGTTGTGTGTGTGTGTGTGTGTGTGTGTGTGATGGGTGGGAGTTGTGGGTGGTATCGGGGTTTAGGGGGGGGGGGGGGGGGGGGAGTGTAGTGTGTATGTTTGTGTGTATGTTTGTGTGTAGGAGAGAGAGTGTATTATGTGCATTTGTTTGTCTGTTGTCGTGAGTGTGGGTGGGTGTTGGAATGTCATA
>CM054146.1:63323319-63325819 GCA_028751875.1 Rapana venosa | reverse complement strand
AAGAGGGGAAGAGGAGAAAAAAAAAAGGGGAAGAGAAAAAAAGGGGAGAAGAGAAAAAAAAGAGGAGGAGAAAAAGAAGAGAGAAAGAGAGGGGGGGAAAAGGGAGAAAAAAAAGAGAAGAAGAAAGAAAAAAAGAGAAGAAAAGGGAGAGAGAGAAAAAGAGAGAGAGAGAGGGGAAAAAAAGAAAAGACAAAACAAAAAAAAAAAAAAAGGGAAAAATAAAAAAAAATTTTAAAACAAAACACATTTCCAATTTTCAAAACAAAAAAAAACCCCCCCAACCCACCCCCAAACCCCATTCCCCCAAATAAACCCCCACCACCATCCCCCCCCCCCAATCCCCTTTCCCCTCCACCCACCACCCCACCATATTTTTCCTTTTCAACCTCCCAAAACTCCCCTTTCCAAAAAAAAAAATTTGGGGGTTTTGTTTTTGGGGTTTGGGGGGGGTGTGTGGTGTGGGTGTTGGGTTGTGGGTTTGTGGGGGGTGGGTGGGGGGCTGTGTGTGGTTTTGGGGGGGTTTTCGTTCCCCCACATTTTGTTGAAGTGTTTTCCCAATTTTTTCTATTCACTGTTAAAACCCGTTAAAAAAATTATTTGAAAAAATTTAGGGTTAAAAAGGGGAAAAAAAAAATAATGATAGAAGATTGAATTTTAATGGATGAAGAGAGGGGAGAAGAAAAAAGAAAAAAGAAGAAAAGAAAAGGGGAAAGAAGAGAGGAAAGAAGAAAAAGAGAGAGAAAGAGAGAGGGAGGAGGGAGGGGGGAAAAAGGGAGGGGTTTTTTTTTTGGGAGGTCCCCCCTTTTTTCCCCCTTCCCTTATTTTGTTTCCCCCCCTTCTTTTTTGATTGCCCCCTTGTTTTGTTTTTGTTGTTTTGTGTGTTTTCCCCTGTTTCTTTTGGGGTTTTTTTTTTTCCTTTGCCCTTTTCCCCTTCTTCTTTCCCCTTTTTCGCCCTGTTTTTCTTTTCCCCCCTATCCCCCCCCCTTTTTTTCCCCTCCCCCCTTTTCCTCCCCTTTCCCCCTCTTCCCCTTCCCTCCCTCCTTTCCCTCTCCTCTTCCCCCTTCCCTTCCCCTCCCTCCCCCCCTCCCCCCAACCCCCCCCCTTCCCCTTTTTTTCCCCCCCCCCCCCCCACTTTTTTCCCCCCTTTTTTTTTTAACAAGATTTTGAAAAAAAAAAACCACTCGCACTTATTTTTTTTTTCCCCAATAAAAATTAAAATTCATTTTGTTTGTTCGTTTTGTTTGTTCTCTCTAAAACCATCCCACACAAAAAAACGCCTCTCCTCTCCTCCTTCTCCTTTTCTTCCTCCCCCCCTCTCCTTTATTCACCCTCCTCTCCTCCCCCCCCCCCCCCCCCCCCCTCTCCTTTTTTTTTTTCCCCTTTTTCCTTTTTTCCCTCTCCTCCTTCCCCCCTTCCTTCCCCCCTCTTTTCCCCCTCTTCCCTCCCCTCCTTTCTCCCTCTCTTTTTCTTCTCTCCCCCTCCTTCCCCCCCCTCCTCTCTTTTTTCCTCTCTTCTCCTCTCCATCTTTCCTTTCCCCCTCTTCTCCTCTCCTCTCCCTTTTTCCTCTCCCTTCTTTTCCCCCTCCTTCCCTTCCCCTCTCCCCCCTCTCTTCTCCCATTCCCTTTTTTCTCTCCTCCCCCTCTTTTTCTCCCTCTTTTTCCTTTTCCCCCCTTTTCCTCCTCCCTTTTTCTCCCCCACTTTTCTTTCTCCTCCTCCCCTCTCCTCTCCTCTTTCCTCTCTTCTCCTCTCCTTCTTTCCTCTTTCTTCCTCCTCCCTCCTCTCCTCCTCTCCTTCTCTTCTTCCTTCTCTTCCCCTCTCTTCCCTCTCTCCCTCTCCCTTTCTCCCCTCCTTCCCCCTTTTTCCCTCCCTCCTCCCCTTCTTCTCTTCTCCTCTCCCTTTCTCTTCCCCCTTCTTTTTCCTCTTTTCCCCCCCCCTCTCTTCTCCTCTCCTCTCTCCTCTCCTCTCTTCCTCCCCTCCCCCCCTCTCCTTCCCCTCTCCTCTCTCTCCTCTCCCCTTCTCCTTTCCCTTCCCTCTTCTTCCCCCTCCCCCCTCTTTTTCCTCTCCTTCCCCCCCCCTCCCCCTTTCCCCCCCTTTTCCCTTTTTCCCCTTTTTTTCCCCCTCTCTCCTCCTTCCCCCCTCTCCTCTCCCCCCCCCCCCCTTTCCCCTCCCTTTCCTTCCCCCTTTCTCCTCCTCCCCCTTTTTCCCCCCCTTCTCCTTTTTCCCCCCCCCCCCCCCCGCCCCCCCCCCCCCCCTTTCCCCCTTTTTCCCCCCTTTTTTCCCCCCCCCCCCCCCCCCCCCCCCCCCCCCCCCCCTATTTTAACCCCCTTGGCCATGGGGAAACCCCAAAAAAGGTACAAAGGCCCTTTTAAATTTTATTTATAAAAAATAAAAATATATATAAATTTAATATAATATATTATATAATAATATATAATATAAAAATATAATATATAAACTATATATTTACTATACATATCTATATTATAAAATAATATATATA
>CM054146.1:63315819-63318319 GCA_028751875.1 Rapana venosa | reverse complement strand
CTTGTCCACTTTGGGACCAGGGTTACTTAAGGACACAACAGTGCGTGGGTCTGGCGGGTTATGTTGAGGGAAGGGGGTGGGGCGGTGAGATGATGATGATCCTGGTTAGCTCTGCAACTCGCAGGCGTGGTTCCTGCCCCCTCTCCACAGCAAATGGGAGCTGTTACAAAACGATATATTCAACAAGATATCGAGGCCTCGTGGGTGGCGCCGCTACTGCCCTTGTGGCGACGCGCTCTCCATCTGCCCAAGAAGGGCATCCCTCATTTCCTGCCGTGACATCTCTGCTGTGACGGAAAGCGGTCCAGAATGCGATACGATACGATACGATGTTATGATACTATACGATACATCACAAATACAATACGATACAATATAATACGATGGCATGCAGTGCAATACGATACAACGCAATACAACGTTATACAATACAACACAGTTCGATACAGTACAATGCGATACAATACAACGCAATACAATACAATGCAATATTGTACTGTACTCAGTACAGACCAATGCAATGTAATGCGATGCAACACAACACAACACAACACAACACAACACAATACAATGCAATACAACACAGTGCCATACCGTACAACACAAAATAGTAAGTTTTGTTTCTCTGGTTGGTTCCTTTGTCAGTTTGTTTGTTTGTTAGTTGAATCATCCTTTTTTTTCTCCTTTTATTAGGTTTTGCTTTCTTTGTTTAAAAAAAATAATCTTGTGTGTGTGTGTGTGTGTGTTTGTGTGTGTGTGTGTGTGTGTTTGTGTATGTTTGTGTGTGTGTGTGTGTGTGTGTGTGTGTGTGTGTGTGTGTGTGTGTGTGTGTGTGTGTGTGTGCTGTTGTTGGTCGCAATGGGGGTAGTGAATGTTATTTTGTCTTGTTTTGTTTTGGGGGTCTTTATTTCTTTTTTTTAAAAAAAAGTGTGAGTGTTGTTGTTGTTGTTGTTGTTGTTGTTGCTGCTCTTCTTGTCAGGCGTTCCCTAGCTTAACACTCTGGGGGTCACCCCGAATATACATACACACTGTCTCACTCACTTCACCTGGGAATCTCTGTGAGACAGGAAGAAGGCGCTGAGTGAGGGGTCTGTGGTGATGACTGTTGACAAGTCTGTTGCCACGTGAGTGAGGGTCTGTGTTGATGACTGTTGACAAGTCTGTTGCCACGTGAGTGAGGGTCTGTGGTGATGACTGTTGACAAGTCTGTTGCCACGTGAGTGAGGGTCTGTGTGATGACTGTTGACAAGTCTGTTGCCACGTGAGTGAGGGTCTGTGTTGATGACTGTTGACAAGTCTGTTGCCACGTTAGCAGCCGTACTCCGACTTCAGAGGATCTTTTTATTTATTTATGTATACCACTTTAAGTCACGTCAGATTTCTCTGCGTGAAATTCGGGCTGCTTTCCCTGGAGAGAGCGCATCGCCACAGAGCAGTGCCACCCATTTTTTTTCCCTGTCTGCAACTGTATTTGTTTCCCTACCAGAGTGGCTTTTTTCTACAGAATTTCGCCAGGGACAACTCTCTTGTTGCCGTGGGTTCTTTTACGTGCGCTAAATAATTTTGTGTAACACACGGGACCTCGGTTTATCCTCATTCGAACGACTAGCGCCCAGACCACCATAATATATAAAAGAATAAAGAATAAAATAAATAAATAATAAATAAAAACTAAATAAATGGATGGGGAAAAAGTTTGGTCCAAACAGGATTCGAACCACCGCACACTTCCGACCCGGGCTTTTCGCTTTGTAGACAGGCGCGTTACCTCTAGATCCACTAAGTTCTTTTAAGAAAAAGAGCATAGTTTGTTATGCTGCGAGCTTGTGCTGATTGAAGACATGGTCAATAGAAACAGTTTTTAAGCATAACGGCATTTTCAATAGAAACAGTTTTAAGCATAACGGCATTTCAATAGAAACAGTTTTTAAAGCATAACGGCATTTCAATAGAAACAGTTTTTAAGCATAACGGCATTTCAATAGAAACAGTTTTTAAAGCATAACGGCATTTCAATAGAAACAGTTTTTAAGCATAACGGCATTTCATAACGGCATTTCAATAGAAACAGTATTTAAGCATAACGGCATTTCAATAGAAACAGTGTTTAAGCATAAACGGCATTTTAATATAAACAGTTTTTCAGCATAACGGCATGTCAATAGAAACAGTGTTTAAGCATAACGGCATTTTAATATAAACAGATTTCAGCATAACGGCATGTTAATATAAACAGATTTCAGCATAACGGCATTTCAATAGAAGCTTTGGCACTTAGAGTTCCTCAATGAACTGACAAAGCTTTGAGACTGGACCACGAACACGAGAAGAACCATTCCCTTTGAATTGAATACTCCAGATTTGACTCAGCTTCTAATGATCAGGATCACCGAATCCAGACCCTAACCACTGAGCTATGTTGCTGTCCCCTCACTGACCTGGAGCACTGACCGATGACCAGAGAGAGAGAGAGAGAGAGGAAGAGAGAGAGAGAGAGAGA
>CM054146.1:63290819-63293319 GCA_028751875.1 Rapana venosa | reverse complement strand
TAACTGCAGAAAAGTTCATTGTACTCAGCTCAGCACTATCCCTGCAGAGTTCATTGACATGACTACTGCTATTTCATTCATAAAACGCTCTACCCCTACACTACCCCCTACATGGTAAAACGCAGTAACTCCTTTACCGACCATTTTCTGGAAAAAGAACCCCCCCCCACTTTGCTCTTATTCTATTCTTCACAATACAGGACTGTTATCAGCTATGTAGATGAAAGAGGACTTCAAGCAAACGTTAATTTCCTTTCTGTTGAAATGACAGTATCAAACAGGGAAAAAAAAAAGTCATTTTTTACAATACACTTTGGTCTGACTGTATTCAGTTACTGGTGCAGAAATAGGGTATGATGTTTGGGAAAACGCACACAGATACAGACACAGACACAGACACACACACACACACACACTCACACACACACACACACACACACACACAACACACACACACACACACACACACACACACACACACACACACAACACACACACACACGCACGCACACTACACACACTACACTACACACACTACACTACACGACATACACACTACACCCCCCTTCATCCCCCCCCTCCCCCCCCCCCCCCCACACACACACACGCACACAGGCACACAGGCTAGTTCACTGACACACAACTGGGCACTAAAGCAACAGAGGTCATTGACACAACACACCATTACTTTTTCATTCACAAAACACTCCACACCTACACGACCTCCTCACATGCCCCCCCCCCCCCTCCCACCCCGCCCTATCCCACCCCCACACACAGTAACTACATTGTCTACAATGTCTAGGGAAAAAAAATTCCGTTTGATCCCAGAAAAGAAAGGACTTGTTATCAGCTACTCACAAGACTTCAAACAAATATTTGCTGTCTTTTGAGATGTCAACATCAAACAAGAAAATATATACACTGGTCCTGTTGTATTCAGTGACTGATGCAGAAATAGTATATATATATATATATACATATATATATATACATACATATATATATATATATATATATATATATATATATAATATATATATATATATATATATTATATTACTTTGGAATACACACACACAATGCACTAAACTACAACCACACACATACACATACACAAACACACTACACACTACCCCCCTCCCACACAGACACACACACAGACACAGACACACACAGACACACACACACACACACACACACACACACACACACACACACACACACACACACACACACACACACACACACACACAGAGGGGGACGGGATGGCCTAGTGGTTAGAACATTGCGCTTGCAATCTGACGACCCGGGTTCGATTCCCGTCCAAGGGGATATTTTCCCCTGGAGTTAACATCAGTGCAGACTCCACTCTCCCCAAAAGTCCTTCGGAAGAGACTATAAACCGAGGCCCAGTTTGCGAACGCACGCAGAACATCTTGCGCACACGTTGAATCCTGTTCCGCTTTTCATAAGAGTAGGCCATTGTGTGCCGATGGAAAGGGATGACAAAATTTACAAAACCGCATATACACATGAGTGCTTATTCCATTATCCTCGATATAAAAGAATACATAAATAGTTCATGGACACAACACACCATTACTCTTTCATTCACAAAACACTCCACACCTACACCACCCCCTCACATGGCAAACACACACACACACACACACACACACACACACACACACACACACACACACACACACACACACACACACACACACACACACACACACACACACACACACACGCACGCACGCACACACACACACACACACACACACACAGTAACTCCATTGTCTACAATGTCTAGTAAAAAAGAAACAACCCATTTTCTGTTTGATTCCAGAAAGAAAAGGACTTTAATCAGCTACTCACAAGACTTCAAACAAATATTTCCTGTCTTTTGGAATGTCAACATCAAACAGGAACACTTTTTCTTTTTTTTTAATATATACACCTTGGTCTTACTGTATTCAGTCACTGAGGCAGAACAAAATATAATATATATATATATATATATATATATATATATATATATATATATATATATATATATATATATATATATACAGTACCTCGTTCATAGATACAGAATACTGATGACAGCAATAAATAACTCGCACACTAACCTCACTACAACAAAGATCGGTCTGTCTCTGTATCTCTGTTTATCTGTCTGTCTGTCTGTCTGTTTATCTGTCTGTCTGTCTCTTACTCCCTCTCTTTCTGACCTCTCCCCCTCAACCCCCCCCCCCCCTCTCTCTCCCTCTCCCTCTCTCTTAGTGTTAGGACTGGCTAGCAGTTGTAACATCTACAGTTTTCTTTACAGTGGAATAGCAAGTAATGCATGTAAAATTTAATCTTTTTATTTTATATTTTGTGATGATTATGTTTTTGTGTTACTTGTGTGATGTTTATCTGTACCCCTATTCAGAAGGGGCTATGGCCTATACTGATTAAACTTCTCTTTCAGTTTCAATTTCAATGTCTC
>CM054146.1:63280819-63283319 GCA_028751875.1 Rapana venosa | reverse complement strand
CTTAGAGCCGTGCTTCACCTGACCTTTCCTCTGCTGTACGGTCGGAAAAGCTAGTGTGTCTCCCCTTTAACCTTGCACAGTATTGCTGCTGGTTGTTTGACCCTGACCATCCCCGCCGTACAGTCCGAGAAACTAGTGTATCGCCCCCTTAACCTTGTCCAGAATTGCTGGCTGGCCATATCACCCTGACCATCACTGCCATACGGGCCGAAAAAGCTAGTGCGTCGTCTCCTTAAAGTTGTCCACACTTGCTGCTAGCCATTTCACCGTGACCGTCTCTGCCGTACAGTCGGGAAAAGCTAGTGTGTCGCCTCCTTTAACCTTGTCAGTAGTGCTGGCCGTCCACTCTAACCGTCTCTGCCGTACAGTCGGGAAAAGCTAGTGTGTCGCCTCCTTTAACCTTGTCCAGCGATGCTGGCTGGTAGTAGAGTTTGCACAGGTGGGGGAGATATTAACTAGGAGAGCAGAACACATCTAAAGCGGGATGTGCACCGCAGTACACAACACAGCCGCGGGGTAGGTAGGTAGGTATACCACCTGTTTCTCTCCTCCCTCTCCCCCTCTCCCTCCCTCCCGCCAGAGTGAAGGATACTTCTCTACAACCTCTGTCTTGGTCTCTGTCTGTCTGTCTCTGTCTCTATCTCTCTCGCTCTGTCTGTTTCTTTCTCTGTCTTCTATCTGTGTGTCTCCTCTCTTTCTCTGTCTCTGTCTTTGTCTCTCTCTCTCCCTTTCCCCCCCCTCTCTCCCTCCATCCCTCTCTTACTCCCCCCTCTCGCTCCCTTCTCTCTCCTCCCTCTCTCTCCTCCACTCTCTCACCTCCGTCTTCCTCCCTCACCCTCTCTCTGTGGACGGGATAGCCTAGTGGTTAGAACATTGCGCTCGCAATCTGACGACCCGGGTTCGATTCCCGTTCAAGGGGATATTTTCCCCTGGAGTTAACATCAGTGCAGACTCCACTCTCCCCAAAAGTCCTTCGGATGAGACTCTAAACCGAGGCCCCGTGTGCGAACGCTCGCAGAACATCTTGCGCACACGTTAAAATCCTGTTCCGCTTTTCGTAAGAGTAGGCCATTGAGTGCCGATGGGAACAGATGATAGAATTTACAAAACCGCATACTCACGGGGACTGGATGTGAAAAAGCACATAAGTGCTTATTCCATTATCCTCGATAAAAAACAAAAAAAAAAACCCTCTCTCTCCTCCCCCTCTCTCCCCCTCTCTCTCCCCCTCTCCCTCCCCGCCCTCTCTCCCTTCACTCTCTCTCCCCCCCTCTCTCCCTCTCTCCGTCTTCCTCCCTCTCTCCCTTTCCCTCCCGCCCCCTCCTCTCTCTCTCTCTGCTCTGCTCTGTTCTGCAGACATTAATGCTGGCAATTAATTCAGCAGGCTCGGATCTGGGACAGACATACAGACAGACAGACAGACAGACAGACAGACAGACAGACAGACAGACATACAGACAGAGAGACAGACATACAGACAGACAGACAGACAGACAGACATACAGACAGACATACTAGCAGTCTGTTTATGCCGCCCTTCTCTTCTGCTCTGTACCTGCCCTGCCCTTGGGATGCTTAAGAGCTTAGCTGTGTGTGTGTGTGTGTGTGTGTGTGTGTGTGTGTGTGTGTGTGTGTGTGTGTGTGTGTGCGTTGGTGTGTGTGTGTGTGTGTTGTGTGTGTGTGTGTGGCTGTGTGTGTGTGTGTGTGTGTGTGTGTGGTGTGCGTGTGTGTGTGTGTGGTGTGTCGTGGTGTGGTGTGTGTGTGTGTGTGTGTGTGTGTGTGTTTGTCTCTGTCTCTGTGTGTCTTTTTCTGTGTCTGTCTCTGTATGATTTGTGTTTGTGTGTATGTATGTATGTGTGTGTGTATGTGTGTGTATGGTGTGTATGTCTGCCTGCCTGTGTGTCTGTTTTTCTGTCTGTCTGTCTGTCTGTATGTATGTCTGTATGAGTATGTATGTATGTAAGTAGACAATGTAGGCATGCTTGCATGTATGTATGTATGTATGTATGTATGCATGTATGTATGTATGTATGTATGCATGTATGTATGTATGTATGTATGTATGTTGTATGTCTGTATGTCTGTATATCTGTCTCTCTGACTATGTAATGTATGTTTGTCTGTCTGTATGTCTGTATGTCTGTCTGTCCGACTATATCTGCTTGTCTGTCTGTCTGTCTGTATATCTGCATGTCTGTCTGACTATGTCTGTCTGTATGTATGTATGTCTGTATATCTGCATGTCTGTCTGTCTATATGTATGTATGTATGGATGTATGTATGTATGGATGTATGGATGTATGTATGTATGGATGAATGGATGGGTGTATGGATGGATGTATGGATGTATATATGTATGTATGTATGCATGAATGTATGTATGTATGTATGTATGGATGTATGTATGGATGGATGGAATGATAATGGGTGTATGGATGTATATATGTTTGTATGTCTGTCTATCTGTGTGTATGTATGTCTGTATGTCTGTATGTCTCTC
>CM054146.1:63260819-63273319 GCA_028751875.1 Rapana venosa | reverse complement strand
CTCTGAATTATCTTTCTCTGTCTCTCCGTCTCTCCGTGGCTCTTTGTATCTCTCTTTCCATATCTCTCCCCCCCCCCCCCCCTTCCTCCCCCCCCCTCTCTCTCCCTGTCTCTTTCAGAGTTCAAAGTTCAGCTGTAGGGCTGTCTGCCAGTTTGTCTGTCTGTCTGTTTGTCTGTTAGTCTGCCTGTCTGTTTCTCTGTCTGTCTGTCTGTCTGTCTGTCTGTCTGTCTCTCTGTCTGTCCTCTCTCTCTCTCTCTCCTTCTCTCTCCCCTTCCCCCACGCGCGCGCGTTTGTGTGTGTGTGTGTGTGTGTGTGTGTGTGTGTGTGTAAAACTAGTGTGCCCATTGTTTTATTTCTGTTTAAGAGTTTCCCCCATTGCTGCCCTACATATTCAACCTAAGCACATGCACGTGTATGTTTTCTTAACATCCCCCCTCCCCCCTCCACCCTACCCCCTTCTCTGTCGGCACTTTCTGTCTGTCTGTCTGTCTGTCTGTCTTGCTGTGTCGTAATCTACGCTAACAGTCTCGTCTATCATCATCCTGTGAATTGTAAGCTCTCTACACTGCATAACTCTATCCTATAGAACTATACACCACACATGTCTTTCTCTGTCATATGCAGTATAGACCGTTAACCCATTTGGTTTCTTTTTTCGTTCCTCGGCTAAGACTCTGAGATTCATCAATGGTGAGATTTTTGCGAGTGTGACCGTTATTGCCCATCATGAAGGTAGCCAATTTCAGCTTCGGGGGATGATGGCTACACTCCAGACCTGTGGCATCGCCTTTTTCCGGTCACCTTACGCTAGCGTGCGCACGCGCGCGCGCGCACACACGCACACACACACACACACACACACACACACACACACACACACACACACCACACACACAACACACCACACACACACACACACACACACACACACAACTTATGGTTTAATTTATTGGTAAAGGATGCAATAATGTAGTATTTCAGTATAATCATTAAGAAATTTGTTCTTAGATAGATGGCTTGATGAAAAAAAGCAAATGCATCGCTTATTCAATGTACCATCTGGAAATAAAAATTTGACTTTGACTTGACTTGACACAACACACACACGCCACACACACACACAAAACGCACACCACACACACACACACACACACACAAGATTTAAGATTTTATTCATGTCACCCCTTTTGGGGGCATGGAGGATTACACGTAAACTCAACAGGAGAATAAACCTAAGAGCAATACACCCACAAATAAATATCAATACTAACAGGAACTGAAAAGCAAGAGTTCATCGAAAAATATAATACACACACACACTTTTCCTCCCGCCCCCATCAACACACACACATCTACCACCAAAAGTTAACACCCCCCCCATCATCACACCACACATTTACCACCAAAAGTGAACACCCCCCCCCCCCCCCCATCATCACACACACATTTACCACCAAAAGTTAACACCCCCCCCCCCATCATCACACACACATTTACCACCAAAAGTTAACACCCCCCACCATCATCACACACACATTAAAAATCAAAACGAAAGACAAAGAACGCAAAAACTGTGTACATAAATTAAGTGACATAATCACAGTTGATATATATCAAGCTGATATCATCAGATATGTGTATGAGTGTTTTGAAAAAAGAGAGAAAGAGAAGTAGAATACAACATGTTTTTAGTGTACATCACTTTTAGCCAAAATAGATAATAATTATAGTTGATGTTTTTGTTGTGTCAAATAAGTCTACATGACTTAAATGGCAATAAAATATTCTGAATCTGAATCTGAATCTGAAGTCACACATTTACACCAAAGTGAACACCCCCCCCCCCCCCCCCCATCATCACACACACATTTACCACCAAAACTTAACCACCCCCCACGCAACCCCTCAAACAAGCAAAGAGAAACAAGTAAAGAAAACCACAAAGAATGAAGACTAGTCTATATCATAAGAGCAAGTAATCTGAAGACAAGACAGCCCAAGCCTAACCTAGCCTAGCCTAGCCTAGCCCTATACCCCGTGTTTGTGTGACGAAGATTGCTCTTAATGATGAAGAATGATGAATGAGGATGACGATGAAGAGAGCGTGTGTATGTATACATAATGATGTATATTATGTATGTATGTATGCGTGTATACACCCCCCCACCCTCCCCCTCTGTCTGGTCTGTGCATCTGACAAGTAAGGAAGATAAGGTACAGGGTGGAGGGTGGAGGGGTGGTGGTGAGGGTGGAGGGTGGGGCTGGAGGAGGGTGGTGATGGTGGGCGGGTGGTGGGGGAGGGTGAAAGTGAAGGTGATAATGAGCAGAGACTGACGAGGAGGATTACACGTCTGGGCACTCACACCTATCCTGATGTCGCTCTCACAGACACATCGTCTGCTCCCTGTCACCCTTCTTCCCCGTCCTCCTTCTCCTTCTCCTCTGCCTCATCTCTCTCTCTCTGTGTCTGTCTATGTCTGTTTGTGTCCCTACCTGTCTGTTTGTCTGTCTATCTATCTGTGTGTGTGTGCGTTTTGTTTGTCTGGCTGGCTCTACCCTCTGTCTGTCTGTCTGTGTCTCTCTTTGTCTCTGTCTCTGTGTGTCTATGTCTTTCTCTTTCTGTCTGTCTGTCTCTGTCTGTCTGTCTCTCTCGCTCGCTCGCTCGCTCGCTCGGCTGTCTCTCTCTGCGTGCTGTCTCTCTACATCCCTGCCTCTGTGTCTGTCTGTATCTTTCTGTCTGTCTGTCCATATAATGTCTGTCCGTCTGTCTATCTGTATGTTTTGCCTGTCTGTCTGTCTCTCTCTCTCCCTCCCTCCCCCCCCTCCCCCCCTCTCTCTCTTTCTCTCTCTCTCTCTCTGTACCACTTTACCTCCCCCCACTCCCCCTATCCCCCCTCTTCTTTCCTTCCTCTCTCGTCCATCGCTATTCAAGCATGTGTTTCTCTCGGCTTGCTCCTCTCTCTCTCTCTCCCTGTCTCTCCTTCTTTGCCGTCTGCTTTCTCCTCCCCTCCTCCCCCCCTCCCTACTCCTCCTCCCTGCCTCCCGCCTCCTTTGGGTTGGAGTTGGCTGACACTTGCAGGTGCGTAAGTGCATGTACATCCACATGCGTGCGCACGCACATTACACGCGCGCACACACACCACACACAACACACCCAACACACACACACACTCACTCCTCTTCTCTCTCTCTCTCTCCCTGTCTCTCTCTCGCACACACATGCATGCATGCGTATTTTCATTGCATGTATAATTCACATGTATACATACATGTATAAATCTCTCTCTCTCTCTCTCTCCTCTTCTATCTCTCTCTCTCTCTCTCTCTCTTCTCTCTCTCTCTGCACACACACCATACACGCATACGTACATTCATGCGTGTATAATTCACATGTACACATACATGATCGATCACTCATGCACGTAATAAACAGTCACAGACACCACACACACACACACACACCACACACACACACACACACACAAAACACACACACACACACACACACACACACAACACACACACACAAACCCCACCCACGCACGCACCGCACGCACGCACGCCATTATCCTGGAAATAAAAGATATAATAATGGAAATAAATAAATTAAAAATAAACACACACAGCACATACACGCACACCCCCCGCCCCGCACCCCCCCATCCCCCCACACACCATGTACTACCCCTCTCCTCCCCCCCCACCCCACACCCCCCCTCCCCTCCCCCCCTCGTCCTCTCTAAAACTCTCACTCATCGGTGTAATGCACAACAGATCTGGTAATAAAAGTGTTGGCGGTAAGAGGTTGACGTGCAGATGCAAGTGGTGAAAGCTGAAGTGGTGAGGGCTTACTGCCATTATGCTAACGTCAGGGCATCTAGAGCATTGCTCTGCCATACCCCCCCCCCCCCCCCCCCCCCCCCCCAGCAGTGATGTTCTGTCCACAGACGCCACAGCCCAGTGGTAAACACCTTTCGACTTCAACCACCATGGGTCCATAAATATAGTCGTAGGTTCGAATCTCAGCGTGGAACTTAGTTTTCATTTCATTTCATTTTACCACTTTAAGTCACTGAAGATTTATCCGTGTGAAATTCGGGCTGCTCTCCCTGGGGAGAGCGCGTCGCCACAAGAGCAGCGCCACCTTGTTTTGTTTTTTTTGGTCTGCAACTGTATTTGTCTCACTATCAGAATGGCTTTTTTCTAAGAATTTTGCCAGAAACAACTCTCTTGTTGCCGTGGGTTCTTTTACGTACGCTGAATAATTTTGTGTAACACACGGGAACTCGGTTTATCGTCTCATCCGAAAGACTAGCGCCCAGACCAAGGGTGTGAGGATTTTTTAAATCTATTCTTTTTTTTTAAAAACTGATCTGCCAGGTCAACGTTGAGTGGTTAAGACCGTTCACCTTCCATCCCGTGTGTCCATCAAGTCGTGGGTTCCAATCTTGGCGGCGTCTGGTGGAATGAAGGGTGTGAGGATTAAAAAAAAATTTTTTTTACTATCTCCCAGGTCAACTTTAAGTGCACAACCTGCCAGTACCTTAATTCCCTTCGTGTATCTATCTACCCGTGCAGAAGATCACATACGCGCGTTAAAGATCCTGTAATTCATGTCAGTGTTGTTTTATTTAAAAAAAAAAAAAATCTTTGACATCGAGGATGATGGAATAAGCACTTGTGTTCAGCGGGTTGCGGAAACGCGACCATACCCGGCATTCATCCCCGAAGTCGAATGCGGCTACCTTCATGGTGGTCAGAAAACGGTCACATAGGCAACACATCTCACCGTTGGTGATCCTCAGAGCACTAAGTCGAGGAGCACACTACAAAAAATGTCTACGACTTTCTACTGAAGCCAAGGCGCACGAACGATCACCCATCCACCCAAGTCAAGTCAAGTCAAGTCAAGTCAAAAACACACTTATTTCCTACCTGAGACTTTCCCCCCAAATATCTGTCCCTAATTTTCAACAGCATCTTTCACCTTCTAAGGGTTGTTCCGAGTGTGTATGTGTGTGTGTGTGTGTGTGTGTGTGTGTGTGCGTGTGTGTGTGTGCGTGCGTATGTGTGCGTGCGTGCGTGCATACGTGCGCGCGCATGGATTTGAAATCTGTTGTTTATTATGTTTAAGGAGAGTTGCATGCCTGTAAATGATTGAGTGCAAGCGCTTCGATTTTTTTTTTTTTTTTTTACAAGATTCAGCGCTATATAAATTCCATATATTATTATTATTATTATTATGAAGGGCAAACACTGGAATCATCCCATGAAGGGAATCGGTGGTCTAGAGGTAACGCGCCTGTCTAGAATGCGAAAAGTCCGGGTCGGGTGTGTGCGCGGTTCGTACCCCGTTTGGGCCCGAAATTTTTCCCCATCCATTAGACCATGAGTGGTGGTCTGGGCGCTAGTCTTTCGGATGAGACGATAAACCGAGGTCCGTGTGTTACACAAATTTTCAGCGCACGTAAAAGAACCACGGCAACAAGAGAGTTGTCCCTGGCAAATTCTTAGAAAAGCCACTCTGATAGGGAAACAAACAGTTGCAGACCAAAAGAGAAAAAAAAAAAAAAAAAAGGGTGGCGCTGCTCTTGTGCGACGCGCTCTCCCCAGGAGAGCAGCCGAATTTCACGCAGAGAAATCTCGTGACTTAAAGTGGTATAAAAAAATTAAAAAAAAAAGAAAAAAAAGGGCAAACCCACCCACCCAGGAACCAGGCTCTTGAAGCGCTGGCTGAACCTCAGCTTGTGTGGAGGACACAGAAGGCATGCTCTGACCACTGAGCCACACGCCCCCCCCCCCCCCCCCCCCCCCCCCCCCCCCCCCCCAGTGGACAGGTTCAGCAGGCAGGCTGCATGAAGGCCAGGTCAGGGCCTCAGTCAGTCCTGCTCCGCCAAGGTTCAGACAGCATGCAGGCAAGCACGCCACGGGAGTCCACTTCGCCTCTTGACGTCAGAGCTGCCATCTCAGGACCAGAAACAAACAAAAAAACCACAACCCCCCCCCCCCCCCAAAAAAAAAAAAAAGAAGCAAAAAAAAAAAAAAGAGAAAGAAAAAAAGAAAGCAAAAGTAGGAATTGATTTATCTGAGTGTGGTGGTCAGGAATGTGCCTGTACTGTCTCATGTTAAGAGGGTGGTGGTGGTGGTGGTGGTGGTGGTGGGTGGGTGGTGGGATGGGGGAGAAGAGAGGGAGAGGGGGAGAGGGCAGGAGAGAGTGAGTGAGAGAGAGAGAGTGAGAGAGAGAGAGAGAGAGAGAGAGAGAGAGAGAGAGAGAGAGAGAGAGTGAGAGAGAGAGAGAGAGACAGGGAGCAGACAGACAGACAGATACAGATGCATACAGAAAGACAGAGAGATCAAATCAAATCAAATCAAATTCTTTTATTTCGAGGATAATCAATAAGCATCAATGTACTTGTTCACCTCCAGTCCCTGCCTTTAGGGTATCATGATACTAAAATTAGCCAAATACCCATACATTCCCACAGTATATAAATTATATAAGAAAACAAAAAACATACACAAGAAAAGAACATTCCCCAATAAAAACAACAACAACAACAACAACAAAACAACCAAACCTGCACACTATAACGGAGAACAAACCATGTATATATGACCATTTGGCAAACGGGGAAATGAACCTCAGCCAATCCATTATACTTTTTTTTTTAAATAGGAAAAGCAATAGCAATAATAAACTATACACAATCAATAGATATGGGTGGATAGATAGGTAGGTAGGTAGAAAGCTAGCTAGCTAGCTAGATATGACAGACAGGCAGACATATGCATAGATAAATAGATAGATAGACAGATAGATAGATAGATAGGTAGGTAGATAGATAGGCAGGCAGACAGACAGACAGATAGACAGACAGGTAGGTAGATAGATAGATGGATAGATGGATAGATAGGTAGGCGCTAGATAGATAGGTAGATAGATAGGCAGGCAGACAGACACACAGACAGGTAGATAGATAGATAGATACACAAACAGACAGACAGACAGACAGAGGCAGAAGGAAATGAAGGAAGACAGGGAAAGTGACGACAGAGGGGGGAGGTTGGGGTAGGGATTGGGTGATGGGGGTGGAGACCTAGTGCGTCGACATGGCGAGAGGAAATGACGTCAGCAAAACAAAAACAAAAGAAATATTAAAAAAAACGGGTAGGAAAAAAAGACAGAACTCTGGTAGTGCCAGTACAGGAAGGCTCTCTCTGTCTTTCCTGCCATTTCTGTCTGTTCTGCCATTCTGCCTTTCCTGCCATTTCTGTCTGTCCTGCCATTTCTGTCTGTCCTGCCATTCTGCCTTTCCTGCCATTTCTGTCTGTCCTGCCATTCTGCCTTTCCTGCCATTTCTGCCTTTCCTGCCATTTCTGCCTTTCCTGCCATTCTGTCTTTCCTGCCATTTCTGTCTGTCCTGCCATTTCCTGCCATTTCTGTCTGTCCTGCCATTTCTGTCTGTCCTGCCATATCTGCCTTTCCTGCCATTTCTGTCTGTCCTGCCATTTCTGTCTGTCCTGCCATATCTGCCTTTCCTGCCATTTCTGCCTTTCCTGCCATTTCTGTCTCTCCTGCCATTTCTGTTTGTCCTGCAATTTCCGTCTTTTCCGCCATTTCTTTCTTTTCTGCCATTTCCGTCTTTTCCGCCATTTCTTTCTTTCCTGCCATTTCTCTCTGTCCTGCCATTTCTGCCTTTCCTGCCATTTCTGTCTGTCCTGCCATTTCTGTCTTTCCTGCCATTTCTCTGGGTGCCACAGCTTAAAAATAAATAAATAACGAATGAATGAATAAATAACTACAGAAATACACTGCGTGTGAGGACGGGGTGTTGTGTCGCTATGTGGCGGTTGTCCTAAAGTGGACAAGCTCAATGGAGCTATGAAGATCTCCTCTCCCTGATCCGGAAACTTCCTGTGGAAGCTTCCCGTGTATCGAGGATAATGGAATAAGCACCAGGGTGCTTTTTTTTTTAAACAACCAGTCACCGTGTGTTTGCGGTTGTGTAAATTTTGTCATCTGTTCCCACCGGCACACAATGGCCTACTCTTACGAAAAGCGGAACAGGATTGAACGTGTGCGCAAGATGTTCTGCGTGCGTTCGCATACGGGGCCTCGGTTTATAATCTCATCCGAAGGACACCCTGGATGAGAAGTTTGCATGTGTGGCTGTGTTCAAAGGCTTCACCATATATAGGTAGGCAGCCATACTTCAGTCTCAGAGGTTGTTTCGCTGTGCAAAATTTGAGCTGCGCTCTGTCTCTGTCTGTCTCTGTCTGTCTGTCTGTCTGTCTGTCTGTCTGTCTTTGTCTCCCCCTTTTCTCTGTCTCTGTGTGTCTCTGTCTCTGTGTGTCTCTGTCTATCTGTTTTTCTCTGTGTGTGTGTGTGTGTGTGTGTGTGTGTGTGTGTGTGTGTGTGTGTGTGTGTGTGTCCCTGTCTCTCTCTTTGTTTGCCTGTGTGTGTGTTTCTCTGTTTTCCCCCGCTATATCTCTGTCTGTCTCTCTGTCTGTCTCCCTGTCTGTCTCTGTGTCTCTGTCTCTGTATGTCTGTCTGTCTTTCTGTCTCTCTCTCTGTCTGTCTGTCTGTCTGTCTGTCTGCCTTCTGTGTATCTGTCTGCGTCTCTGTCTGCGTATTTCTCTGTCTGTCTCTCTGTCTGTCTCTCTGTCTCTGTCTGTCTCTGTCTCTCTCTGTCTCTCTGTCTCTCTGTCTGTCTGTCTCTCTCTCTCTCTTCTCTCTCTCTCTCTCTCTCTCTCTCTCTCTCTCTCAGAGCACAGCAGTGGTATAGGTAAAGCCAGCTAGATCAGAACAGCCAGACCAAGAGATGTCAAAGGCAGGAAGGAGGGGGAGAGAAGGTGAGGGAGGGGGTACCAGCATCGGTGGCCCAATTTCTGTTCAAGGTGAAATCCGCATTGCGTCTGCCTGCATTCCTCCAGGCTGTGTTGGTAACCCCCCTCCTCCCCCCTCTCCCTGTGTTGTGTGGCTCGGCCATAGTTATATTATGATGAAGATTTATTGTTGATTTATTTCGTTTTTATTTTATTCTTGTATTTCGAGGAGAATGGAATAAGCACTCATGGGCTTTAATTTTTTTATTTTAAAAAATATATATATCCAGTCCTCGTGTGTATGCAGTTTTGTAAAATGGTTTGATATCCCGTGTGTGTGTGTGTGGTGTGTGTGTGTGTGTGTGTGTGTGTGTGTGTGTGTGTGTGTATCTGTGTCTGTGTATCTGTGTCTGTGTATGTGTGTATGTGTATCTATGTCTGTGTATCTGTGTATGTGTATCGGAGTGCTTTTGTATTCATCCTTACGTCTATCCCTCCGAGAGTTTGTCAGTAAAGTCAATCACCCAGTAACTCGTTTAACCCCCCAAAGTACATCATACTTGATGGAGGCTGTACCTCATACCTTAACCCCTGCCTGTGTCAGTCAGTCAGTCAAGGCTTGTACCACCGAGAGATAGAAGGCAGTTAGCTAGCTAGCTAGCTAGGCCCACAGCTTGTTTGCCTTCATCCCACACAAAACCGCAGAAGGCAAAGAACCCAGTCTCTTTTTTCACCTCATGCCATTCCACTGCTTTCCTACCCCCCCCCCCCCCCCCCCCCCCCACCTCTCTCAATCTCCCCTCAATTCCACATAACATGTGGCTGTTTTCGGCCGCACTCTAACGTTAATCTTTTGCTGATTTGTTTTTGTTTTATTGAATGTGGGCTCAAACGCACATAAAACTCTCAAAATTTAAAAGCGTTTTTTGTTGTTGTTGTTAAAGACTAGTTTCTGATTCATAGCTTATGTGATTCTGTACAAAGTTTGTTAAGTTTGAAACTTTGTAAACGTTTCAGCAATCACTGTACCTTTTAATTGCCTTGTCGTCTGCTATATCCTCCCACCCACAAAATACATGCGCACGGTCATCAAGCGAAAGAACACAAGTCATCTCCAGATGAAGATCCTTCGCAATCTTTTTCCTGACTGAATGGTATTAGAATGTTTTCTAAACTCTCCCCAAAAGATTCACACAGTGCTTTTATTTTCATACCTTAAAAAGTGTTTTCAAATGAGCAAAAAACATTTCTGAGTTGTAGCATTCTACACAAGACACTACTTTCATTATCATCAGCAGCAGCACCAGCATCAACAGCAACAGCAACAGCAGCCTCATCGTCATCGTTGTCGTCGTCGTCGTCATCATAATCATCATCATCATCATCATCATCATCATCATCATCATCATCATCATCATCATCATCATCATCATCATCATCATCACCACCATCGTCGTCGTCGTCGTCATCATCATCATCATCATCACCATCACCATCATCATCATCATCATCACCATCATCATCATCATCATCATCATCATCATCATCATCATCATCATCATCATCATCATCATCATCATCATCATCATCATCAGTCCCGCGACCAAGAGGGTCGTCAGGGGGACAGGAGGGACAAGTTGGTTGATACTTCACTGCAGGCTGTCGGTCTGTCTGTCTGTCTTCAGCCTTTACTTGGCAGCAACACAGCACAGCACAGCCATGTGCAGGCTCTGTGGTCCAGTCTGTGATGGTAGTTCTGCATCCTCCAGTTAGTTCTTCGTCTGCTATCTGTCTGTCTGTCTGCCCCTGCTGTGTCTGCCTCCCTCCCTCCAGTGTTCCCTGCAGGACAACAGTCTTGGCAAGAGAGTTCTTTCTTTCTTTCTTTCGAGGATAATGAAAATAAACACTCATGTGCTACTTGACATTCAGTCCCTGTGTGTTTGCAGTTTTGTAAATTTTGTCATCCATCCTCACCAGCACACAATGGCCTGCTCTTCCGAAAAGCGGAGCGGGTTTTAACGTATGCGCAAGATGTTCTGCGTGCGTTGTTCGCGCACGGGGCCTCGGTTTATAGTCTCATCCAGAGGAAGTTTGGGGAGAGTGGAGCGGCACTGATGTTAACTCCAGAGGAAAAATCCTCTTGAGCGAGAATCGAACCCGGGTCAGCAGATCACAATCAGAGTTATGACGCATGCAGTGACCGATCATAAGTCATGTACAGAGCTGTGACACGTGAGGTGACCAATCATAGCTCTAACTCGTGAAGAGTGACCAATCACAAGTGCAGAGCTGTGTTGCTAGAACTTAACCACTTAATTAAAATCCAGTGGAACTGGGGACAGGACATTTACCTAGAACCTAAACCTGAAGCGCGGCCTTTCATCAATGTGGGATTCTGGCAGGAAGAAGAGGAAGAGAAGAGAATGGAGGAAAGGGAAAGGTTGGGAGGTAAGGGGTGGGGGAGGGTGGGGAGGGAGGGGGATGTGGAGGAGAGCCGGGGGGGGGGGGGGGGGGGTAGGTCGGTGTCTAGACGTCAGGCAGGCAGCGGGGATTGCTGATACAGCGACAAAGCCGGCAGCAGCAGCCTCCTTGCTGTGGAGTGTGTGTGTGTGTGTGTGTGTGTGTACCTGGAGCTGCAGGCTTACGTGTGATGTACGTACAGACCTGCATTAGTGTGCACCTCACTGCTCCTTCCCTCCTCCCTTCCTCCCTTCCCTCCTCCCTTCCTCCCTTCCCTCCTCCCTTCCTACAGGTGTGTGTGTGTGTGGTGTGTTTTGGAGGGTGTGTGTATTGGAGGGGGTGTGTGTGCGTGTGTGAGAGGAGAGAGAGAGAGTGTGTGTGTATGTGTGTGTGAGAGAGAGAGAGACAGAGATAGAAAGAGTGTGTGTGTGTGAGAGAGACTCTGAGAGAGACAGAGATAGAGAGAGAGAGAGAGTCTGAGAGAGACAGAGATAGAGAGAGAGAGAGAGACAGAGAGAGACAGAGGGAACGGAGGTACAAGCATTGCGCAAACCTTATGATGAAATCGTTTTATTTCTGGAGAAGCACCAGTCTCTTGGCAATCTTGGCATAGCAACTGACTGCTTCATCACCTGGCCTCTAGCAACTGCCTGCTTCATCACCTGGCCTCTAGAAGCTGACTGCTTCATCACCTGGCCTCTAGAAGCTGACTGCTTCATCACCTGGCCTCTAGAAGCTGCTGCTGGGCTAACCAGCACCTTACCTTAGTGCATTTACTGTATCACATAGTTTGTCCGGTTTTTGTGTTTTGTTTTGTTTTGTATCACCTTTCTTGGTCTGATGTGATGCCCTGTGGCTTATCAGTGATAAGTGTGAGGTTGGTTCGGTATGAGATTAATAATAATAATAATAATATATGAAATTTATATAGTGCTGAATTTTGTAAAAGAAACACATCGAAGCGCTTTATGGTGGGACTAAAAGTATTAACTGTTATTGCATCCTCTCATTCGTATGTATCATTATGTCTGATAATAGAGATCTCTTTCTCTGTTTCTATGTGTCTGTCTGTCTGTTTGTTTGTCTCAGTCTGTCTGTTTGTATATATGTCTGTCTCTGTACGTCTCTTCTTTTCTCTCGATGTCTGTCTGTTTGTTTGTCTCTGTCTGTCTGTTTGTATATATGTCTGTCTCTGTATGTCTCTGTCTGTCTGT
>CM054146.1:63243319-63248319 GCA_028751875.1 Rapana venosa | reverse complement strand
TTTTACAAGTTAACATCAACAGTTAAGACATTCTTTTTATGTATTTAAAATTTTTTTAAAACCTTGAATAAAAACATGTTTTACCATGAAAATAGCTGATTTTGACCAACTTATGTCTCACTGACATACTGTTTTTATATCTTTTTCAACACTTTAACCAAGAGTGGTCATGAGAGCACTGCAGAACATCAGCTTTCTCAATTTATGACGATTATATGCCAATGCCTGAGTCTCAGCAAAGCTCTGCAGAGTCCGTTTAGTGATGATGCCAATTTAGGGATGTTGTCCATGCAGTGATGTTGTCTTTTCAGGGATGTCATCCATCCAGTGATTTTATCCATTTAAGGATGTTGTTCATTCAGTGATGTTGTCCATTTAGGGATATTGTCCACTTGTTGATGTTGTCCATTTAGGGATGTTGTCCATTTAGAGATGTTAATGTTGTCAATTCAGTGATGTTGTCCATTTAGGGATGTTTCCCATTCAGTGTTGTCTATTTAGGGATGCTGTCCATTCAGGGATATTGTCCATTTAGGGATGCTGACCATTTAGGGATGTTGTCCATTTAGGGATGTTGTCCATTCAAGGATGTCGTCCATTTAGGGATGTTGTCCATTCAAGGATGTCGTCCATTTAAGGAAGTTGTCCACCCATGTCTCTCTCTGTCTGGCTCTGTGTCAACCTCCCTGCACTGTCTGTGCCTTGCCAGATGATTTGTGAAAGACTGTCCCATCTTGTGACATGACCAGACCACTTCAGTGTTCTCTTCTGGACTGTTGAAAAGAGGTCTTCATAGCAGTCAGTGGTGTGTCTGATGATGTTTCCATTTTTCTAATATGTTTTGATACTTCTGATATGTTTCGATACTTCTGATATGTTTCGATACTTCTGATATGTCTCGATACCTTTTTGTTTATTCTTTTTGATCGGTACACACATCCATTCTACCACATGTCACTAATGCTCTAACATCTTCACCAAAGGGTCATTACAAGAATTACATGCATTAGGTTAGCAAGCGCAAAGTCCTACACTGTAACACATCGCAGAATACAAAACTACAGTTGTTATATTACTGCCAGAACAATAAGTTTGGAGGCAAAAAGCAATGTGTTAGGATGTTTCGATGCATTTTTGTTGATGGTTTATGAAAGTTAACAGCTTAAAACAAACAAACAGCTGACCAAAACAAACAAACAAACAAACTACCAAAACAAACAAACAAACAAACAAACAAACAAACAACCAAACTACCCAAAACAAACAAACAAAAAAATACCAAAACACACAAACAAACAAACTACCAAAGCAAACAAACAAACAAACTACCAAAACAAACAAACAAACTACCAAAACAAACAAACAAACAAACAACAAACAAACTACCAAAACAAAACAAACAAACAAACAAACAAACAAACAAACAAACTATCAAAACAAACAAACAAACAAACAAACTACCAAAACAAACAAACAAACAAACTACCAAAACAAACAAACAAACAAACAAACAAACAAACAACTATCAAAACAAACAAACAAACAAACTATCAAAACAAACAAACAAACAAACAAAAACAAAACAAACAAAAACAAACAAATACAAAACAAACAAACAAACAAACAAACTACCAAAACAAACAAACAACACAACTATCAAAACAAACAAACAAACAAACAAACTACCAAAACAAACAAACAAAAAAACAAACAAACTAAAAAACAAACAAACAAACAAAAACAAACTACCAAAACAAACAAACAAACAAACAACTCCAAAACAAACAAACAAACAAACAACAAACTACTAAAACAAAACAAACAAACAAACAAACAAAAAACAAACAAATAACAAAACAACAACAACAAACAAACAAACAAACTACCAAAACAACAAACAACAAACAAACAAACAAACAAACAAACTACTAAAACAAAAACAAACAAACAAAAAACTAAACAAACAAACAAACAAAACAAACTACCAAAACAAACAAACAAACAAAAAACAAACAAACAAACAAACTACCAAAACAAACAAAAACAAACAAACAAACAAAAACTACCAAAACAAAAAACACAAAAACAAACTACAAACAAACAAACAAAAAACAAACACAAACACTTCTCCCATGGGGATGCTGGGGGCTCTTTCAGTATAAATAAGTAGCATCACCTCTTTCTGTAAAAAAATTGATGTCCTAGAATTTTCCCCTTGTCTATCACTTCCTTTTGTTTCTGTCGTCGCTCTCTCTCTCTCTCATTTTCTGCCTACCCTGCCCATTCTCTTACCTTTCCTTCAAGCAATTCTGACAAAAATTATTCTCTTTATGATGAGCTGCATGCCCTGTAGACAGACAGAAAGAAAGAAAGAAGGAAAAAAAGAAAAAAAGAAAGAAGCGAACAACTCCCCCCCCCCCCCCCCAAATTAAAAAAAAACAAAAAACAACGATCTTTCATTTTTCGTTCCTCAGCTAGAACTTCGATGTACACCAACGGTGGGATTTTGCGTATGCGACCGTTTTTTTTAAATTATTCCCCCCTTCTGTCCTGGCCTCCCCCCCCTCACCACCACCACCACAAAGGTAGCCGTATTCCGACTCTGCCGGTCAACAATAACTTTGTTTCAGTTTCTAAATCCTTGGATTTCACGTGCTAAAAATGATTTTCATGGCTTTTGACACATCGGTCTCCCATACATTTTTTTAGTTTTGGGTTTGGGGTTGTTTTTTTTTTGGCTTGACGGGAAGCGAGTCAAGGCGGCACAGGTCTGTGACAGGTGACACGGTCAGTGACAGGTCAGCAGTGGATTGGGATTGACAGGTGGTCAGCGCCCACATTCTTCACGTCTAGCCAGTCACTCTAATGATTGTCGTCAGGTCATCCTCCCCCCCTTTCCTCTCCCATGACCATGACCAAATCACCAGGAAATGACAAATGCACACGTCAATCACGTCCATGGGAAATGACAAAAGAAGACGTCAGTCACATCAATAGGAAATGACAAAAGAAGACGTCAGTCACATCAATAGGAAATGACAAAAGAAGACGTCAATCACATCAATAGGCAAGGACAAAAGAAGACGTCAATCACGTCAACAGGAAATGACAAAAGAAGACGTCAATCACGTCAATAGGCAAGGACAAAAGATGACGTCAATCAGGTCAATGGGAAATGACAAAAGAAGACGTCAGTCACATCAATAGGAAATGACAAAAGAAGACGTCAGTCACATCAATAGGAAATGACAAAAGATGACGTCAATCAGGTCAATGGGAAATGACAAAAGAAGACGTCAGTCACATCAATAGGAAATGACAAAAGAAGACGTCAATCACGTCAATAGGCAAGGACAAAAGAAGACGTCAATCATGTCAATAGGAAATGACAAAAGAAGACGTCAGTCACATCAATAGGAAATGACAAAAGATGACGTCAATCACGTCAATAGGAAATGACAAAAGAAGACGTCAATCACGTCAATAGGCAAGGACAAAAGAAGACGTCAATCACGTCAATAGGCAAGGACAAAAGAAGACGTCAATCACGTCAATAGGCAAGGACAAAAGAAGACGTCAGTCACATCAATAGGCAAGGACAAAAGAAGACGTCAGTCACATCAATAGGAAATGACAAAAGAAGACGTCAATCACGTCAATAGGCAAGGACAAAAGATGACGTCAATCACGTCAATAGGAAATGACAAAAGAAGACGTCAGTCACATCAATAGGCAAGGACAAAAGAAGACGTCAGTCACATCAATAGGCAAGGACAAAAGAAGACGTCAATCACGTCAATAGGAAATGACAAAAGAAGACGTCAGTCACATCAATAGGCAAGGACAAAAGAAGACGTCAATCACGTCAATAGGAAATGACAAAAGATGACGTCAATCACGTAAATAGGAATTGACAAAAGATGACGTCAGTCACGTCAATAGGAAATGACAAAAGAAGACGTCAGTCACATCAATAGGAAATGACAAAAGATGACGTCAATCAGGTCAATGGGAAATGACAAGCCCAGACGTCAATCACGTCAATAGAAATTCTTCATCATTATCTTGTTCTTGTTGTTCTTATTCTTGTTGTTCTTGTTGTTCTTGTTCTTGTTCTTCTTCTTCTTCTTGTTCTGCTTGTTGTTGTTGTTGTTGTTGTTGTTGTTGTACTTCTTCTTGTTCTTGTTCTTGTTCTTGTTCTTGTTCTTGTTCTTCTCCTCCTCCTCCTCCTCCTTCTTCGAACGCTCAGACAGCAACTATTGTCGTTTGTCTAATGAACAAAAATGCGTTGCGCCGCCGTTAAGCGCCTGACAAGTCAGGCCCAGCGCATACGACTTCGGCGTGGGAGAGAATTGTTATATTTGAAGTCTTTCCGGGAAACAAAGGCAGGAGAATGGACCAAGAAGGCAGAAAATAGACCAGAAGGGAGGTGACAGGAAGAAAAGAAACAAGGCAGAAACAGAGAGGGATAGAAAGGAGGGAATTCCTGGCACAGAATTTCCAGAAGGTGGGGATGCTGTTTATACTGACAGGCCTCCGACATCCCCACAGGGCAGTCAATATTTTATTTATTCTTTTACTATGAGGATAATGGAATAAGCACTCATGTGCTTTTTACATCCAGTCCCGTGTGTATGCAGTTTTGTTAATTTTGTCATCCGTCCCCACCGACACATAATGCCCTACTCCTCCAAAAAGTGGAACGGGTTTTAGCGTGTTCGCAAGATGTTCTGCGTGTGTTCGCACACGGGGCCTCGGTTTACAGTGTCATCTGAAGGACTGTTGGGGAGAGTGGAGTCAGCACTGATGTTAACTTCAGAGGAAAATGCTCTTGAACGAGATACGAACCCGGGTCAGCAGGTGACGAGCGCATCACTGTAACCACCATAGAAAGGACAAGCGCAGAAGGACAGTCAGTTCCGATACTTCACTTTCACCGTTACCTATCTCATTTTCTTGTATACCGTTGGGGCACCACTGAGGATTTTACAACCAGCTTC
>CM054146.1:63233319-63240819 GCA_028751875.1 Rapana venosa | reverse complement strand
ATAATTGCGAAGAAGAAGAGAAGAAGAAGAAGAAGAGAAAGAAGAAGAAGAAGAAGAAGAAGATAAGAAGAAGAAGAACAACAACAACAAAAAAGAAAGAGAAAGAGAAAGAAGAAGAATGCTAGAAGAAGAATGCGAAGAAATGCGGAGAAGAAGAAGACGAAGAGAAAGAGGAGAAAGAAGAAGATGAAGAAGAAGAGAAAGAAGAAGAAGAAAGAAGAGGAAGAAGAAATAGAAAGAAGAATTGCGAAGAAGAATTGCAAAGAAGAAAGAGAAGAAGAAGGAAGAAGAAGAAGAAGAAGAAGAGAGAAGAAGAAGAAGAAGAAGAAGAAGAAGAAGAAGAAGAAGAAGAAGAAGAAAAAGAATGTGAAGAAGAATTACAAAGAGAATTACAAAGAAGAAAAATTGCAAAGAATGCAAAGAAGAATGCGAGAAAAGAAGAGGAAGAAGACGAAGAGAAGACAAAGAAGACGAAAAGGAGAGAGAACGAAACAACAACAACATACAACAAAAGAACAACCTAGAACAACAAGAACAGCTTACAAGAAAAGAAAGAGAAAACAAGAAGAAAAGAAGAAGACAAAGAAGACAATACATTTGGATGTGATGACCGTGAAACATGACACAGTGCTATCCTGTGTGAAGCCAGCCTACCTACCTAGCTACCTAGCCTACCTAGCCTACCTAGCCTAGCTACCTAGCCTACCTAGCCTACCTAGTCTACCTAGCCTACCTAGCCTACCTAGCCTACCTAGCCTACCTAGCCTAGCTACCTAGCCTACCTAGCCTACCTAGCCTACCTAGCTTAGCCTACCTAGCCTACCTAGCCTAGCTACTAGCTACCTAGCCTACCTAGCCTACCTAGCCTACCTAGCCTAGCTACCTAGCCTACCTAGCCTAGCTACCTAGCCTACCTAGCCTACCTAGCCTACCTAGCCTACCTAGCCTAGCCTACCTAGCCTACCTAGCCTAGCTACCTAGCCTACCTAGCCTACCTAGCCTAGCTACCTAGCCTGCCTAGCCTAGCTACCTAGCCTACCTAGCCTACCTAGCCTACCTAGCCTAGCTACCTAGCCTAATAATAATAATAATAAATGGAATTTATATAGCGCTATATCTTGCAGAGACAAATCAAAGCGCTTGCACTCAACTCATTCTTACACAGTCATACAACAAGTGACAAGCAATAGTTCCATCAAGTCCAAATGTGCACACACGCAACACACACACGCACACACACACACACACACACACACACACACACACACACACACACACACACACACACACACACACACACACACACACACACACACACACACACACACACACACAGGTCACACACCCTGGCAGGGCAATAGAATCTTGGCTGTTGAAGGCATGGAAAAACTATGAGATGAGGCAGGAGAAGAAAATCTTAGGTTTGAAATAAATATGTCTTGAGACTGGATTTAAAAGTGTCATAAGAAGGCTTTTGGCGGAGAGAGAGAGGGAGATCATTCCACATTAATGGACCAGAAATAGAGAAAGAGCGACGGCCGATGGTGGATTGGTTGAATCTAGGTATTCGTAAGGACAAGGTATCTTCAGCAGAGCGGAGAGAACGAGAAGGAGTGTACAAGTGAAGACATTCACAGAGGTAGGCGGGTGCTGTTTTGTGGAGACATTTGTAACAGAGGGTACTGATCTTATAGTTTACTCTCTGTGGCACAGGCAGCCAGTGGAGAGATTGCAAGAGAGGGGTAATATGCTCAGATTTTTTTCTTCTGAGGATTAGACGAGCTGCAGAGTTTTGTATACGTTGAAGGGATTGGATAGATGATGCTGGCAGATCAGCCAAAGAGAGTTGCAATAGTCCAGACGTGAAAGATGAGAGAGCAACAAGTTTGGATGTTGCATCTGTGGACAGGTACTTTCGAATTGCATAATACGCCGTAATTGATAGTAGCAGGATGGCAGGTCTGAGTGATGAATTTTTGCATAGAGAGTGTGTTGTCAATAATGACCCCTAGATACTTCACAGCAGGGATAAAGGACTGATGCATTGCCAAGTTGTATTGAAGCTGTTGTGATGGAAGAGAGTTTGTGTTTGGTCCCTACAAGCATGGTTTCTGTTTTATCTGCATTTAGCTGTAATTTGTTCTGTATCATCCAATTTTGGATATCTTGAAAGCAGTGGGCCATATTTGCAAAGAGAGAAGGCAGATTTTCAGGAGTGTCGCTGCTTAGAATCTGAGAGTCATCTGCATAAAAATGATGGTTGATCTGATCGCGGTTAATTATATGTGACAGTGGAGCAGTGTAGAGGGTGAAAAGAACTACCTAGCCTACCTAGTCTACCTAGCCTAGCCTACCTAGCCTACCTAGCCTAATGAGCATACCTAGCCTACCTAGCCTACCTAGCCTACCTAGCCTACCTAGCCTAGTCTACCTAGCCTACCTAGTCTACCTAGCCTAGCCTACCTAGCCTACCTAGCCTACCTAGCCTACCTAGCCTAGTCTACCTAGCCTACCTAGTCTACCTAGCCTAGCATACCTAGCCTACCTAGCCTACCTAGCCTACCTAGCCTACCTAGCCTACCTAGCCTACCTAGCCTACCTAGCCTACCTAGCCTAGCCTACCTAGCCTACCTAGCCTACCTAGCCTAGCCTACCTAGCCTACCTAGCCTAGCCTACCTAGCCCACCTAGCCTAGCCTACCTAGCCTACCTAGCCTACCTAGCCTACCTAGTCTACCTAGCCTACCTAGCCTACCTAGCCTACCTAGTCCACCTAGTCCACCTAGTCCACCTAGCCTACCTAGCCTACCTAGTCTACCTAGCCTACCTAGCCTACCTAGCCCACCTACCCCAGCAGCAGAACCATCAGTGCGGTGTGTGTTCCCAGCCACCCTGGATTATGTGCTGACATGAGACGTGAAGCAGACGATAAGATAATAGCGTTGGGGGAGGGGGGGAGGGGTAGGGGGTAGGGGAAGGTGGGGGTGTAGGGGTGTGAGGGGGGGGGTATAAGGGGTGGAAATGGAGGGAAGGGGGGAGGGAGGGTTGCTTGGAGGCAGACATGTCTATGCTGGGGTTTTGGGATCAGATGGGGGTGGGGGTGGGGTATGTGAGGGGGGGGGGGGGGTTGGGGGGGGTGGGTAGGGGTGGGGTGGGGGGTGGGGGGTAGGGTGGGGATGGGGGTAGGGTGGAGGGGGTGTAGACGGTTCATGATGTTGGCGACTTATCCGACAGTCAATGCTGTTTGATAGGGTCCGTACGTGGTGATGTGTTAAGATAGCGGTGTCGTCGAGGCTCTGTCTGTCTGTCTGTCTGTCTGTCTGTCTGTCTGTCTTCTCTCTCTCTCTCTCTCTCTCTCTCTCTCTCTCTCTCTCTCTCTCTCTCTTATATATATATATATATATGGGTGGTGTGTGTGTGTGCGCGTGCGTGCGTGCGTGCGTCTGTATTCGTGCGCGCGCGCGTGTGTGTGTGTGCGTATGTGTGTGTGCGTGTGTGTATATGTGTGTGTGCGAGTCTGTCTGTCGCTGTCTCTGTTTGTCTCTCTGTCTCTCGGATGGGAGGGATGGCCTAGTGGTTAGAACATTGCGCTCGCAATCTGACGACTCGGGTTCGATTTCCGTTCAAGGGAGTATTTTCCCCTGGAGTTAACATCAGTGCCGACTCCACTTCCCCCAAAAGTCCTTCGGATGAGACTATAAACCGAGGCCCCGTGTTCAAACGCACGCAGAACATCTTGCGCACACGTTAAATCCTGTTCCGCTTTTTGTACGAGTAGGCCATTGTGTGCCGGTGGGAACAGATGACAGAATTTACAAAACCGCATACACACGGGGACAGGATGTAAAAGAGCACATAAGTGCTTATTCCATTATCCTCGATATAAAAGAATAAAATAAAATCTCTCTCTCTCTCTCTCTCTCTCTTCTCTCTCTCTCTCTCTCTCTCTCTCTCTCTCTCTCTCTCTCTCTCTCTCTCTCTCTCTCTGATTTTTATCCATGATTATGGTGCTGTTACATGTACATGGGTGGTGGTGGTATTTACGTACGTACGTGTATGTGTGTGTGTGTGTGCGCGCGTGCGTGCGCACGTGTGTGTGCGTACGTGAGTGAGTGTGTGTGTCCGTGTGTGTGTGTGTGTCCGCGTCTATGCGTGCGTACGTGCGTACGCGCGCGTGCTTGAGTGTGTGTGTGACTTATCATACACATTGTATTTGTTTTGCTTATTAACTTAATTTTGCAACTGTGAAGATGTTTCCTCTCCAATAAAATGGACACTAGTTGTCTGTTCTGTTGATTTGTCATTTTCTCACGGCTTTACAAACTAGCTGACATATGGTACAGGGGTCTGGCTCAGGCCCAAGCTCTGTCAGTTAGTGACGTCAGCTCAGGCCCAAGCTCTGTCAGTTAGTGACGTCAGCTCAGGCCCAAGCTCTGTCAGTTAGTGACGTCAGCTCAGGCCCAAGCTCTGTCAGTTAGTGACGTCAGCTCAGGCCCAAGCTCTGTCAGTTAGTGACGTCAGCTAAGCGCCTAGGCCTACACTGAAATGTTGCTGTGCTTCAACATGTTATTTTGAGATGATTGTCTTCGGCCATGACAAGCTCCCAAACAGAACCACCAATATTCGTCTTTAAAGTCCCAACAACAAAAATCCCGCTCTGAAGTCGGAGTATGGCTGCCTATGAAAACAGCCATACAGGCACACTTCTCTTCCAGCGTACGTGTGTGCCTAAGTCTCACAGTGATTCCTAGGTAGGATGAGTGAAAGAGAGAGAGAGAGAGAGAGAGAGAGAGAGAGAGAGAGAGAGAGAGAGAGAGAGAGAGAGAGCGAGATAGAGAGAGAGACAGAGAGAGAGAGCGAGATAGAGAGAGAGCGAGATAGAGATAGAGAGACAGAGAGAGAGACGAGAGAGAGAGAGAGAGAGAGAGAGAGAGAGAGAGAGAGAGAGAGAGAGAGAGAGAGAGAGAGAGAGAGAGAGAGAGAGAGAGAGAGAGAAGAGAGCGAGCGAGAGAGAGAGAGCGAGCGAGCGAGCGAGAGAGGGAGATCGAGCGAGCGAGCGAGAGAGAGAGAGAGAGAGAGGAGAGGAGAGAGAGAGAGAGACAGAGACAGAGAGAGACAGAGAGAGACAGAGAGAGAGAGAGCGAGCGAGCGAGCGAGAGAGGGAGAGCGAGCGAGCGAGCGAGAGAGAGAGAGAGAGAGAGAGAGAGAGAGAGAGAGAGAGAGACAGAGAGAGACAGAGAGAGACAGAGAGAGTGCATGTTCTGAGTGATTCCTAGGGCGGTTAGTTGGGGAACGCACAACCACTTCAACAACATTATTCACTGACTGAGTAGCTTGCAAAGTAAGTTACCATTAGAAATTAATTGCGCAATTTTGTGCGTTCCTAGGCTAGACCTCCAAGGTTTACCAATAGTAAGATTTTTGCGTATGCGACCGTTTTCTCCCCAATCATTAAGGCATCCGCATTTCGACTTCAGAAATACAGTTGGCAAAGGAACCTACCAGTTTTGCCAGTGTAGTCGGAGGTGCCTCCTTTCTCTTTCCACTTTTCAGCTGTCTTGGATTCTTTCCCCACCTTTTTTGACGTGTACAAGTTCGTAAGCAATTGGTCCTAATGGTTTAGAGTCTCCTGCAAAAGACTTCACATATACTTCGATTTTTGGTTTATACAATTAAAAAAAAACCCCATCATAGTATACACACTTACAAGACAGCAACAACAAGCTAAGAGCTTATGAATGCTAAAAGCTTTTCCCTGTTAAATTGGGAAGAAAGGGGGGCAAGACTGGGGAATCGAACCCAGAACTTTATGGTTTACTTGTGGGGCAGGTGAACGTCTAAATCCATCCTGCCACCTTCTTTCTAATAGCAACAACAATGTAATAGCTGACTAACTGACCCACTGACTGACTTGCATACTGACTGACTTGAATGAACAAACAAGCAACCAAGAACACAGCAGAGAATTCATATACATGTAGTGGTAATATCTCCCTCAGCATCAGTGTTTATTGGGTGTTATCACTCCCGTCATTTGCATCAGTGTTTATTGCTTCCTATCAGTCTACATCATTTCCGGCTGTCACAAATCCCCCCCCCCCCCCCCCCTTCCTTCCTCTTTGCTAGCTCTGCAATATTACTACAAACATTACACAACCTTCCCACACACACTTTTGGGCTAAAACATTCTGAGGACAAATTTAATTAACACTTTAAAGACCAGGAGCCCATGTGTCCCAGGGATGATAAAGCTTGCAGAGCAAAACTGCTGTGGTGATCCCCACCAACATAGGAGTCTTACTGTGGTTACACACCATGGTTAGCTTCTGGTACCTTCCTTCTATTTTCATAGAGATGGCAGCCATCAGTCTCGGAAGACTATGGAGTTAGCTCTAGGTGTTCTTCATTCTGGTACAGTAGCGTCGGGTGTGGCTGGCCAGTCCAACACGGGAATGACAGACAGTGCCTATGGCAGAGGAAGGCACAGATGAAGTCTGACACTAGTCTGTCTGTCTGCTGGCTGCAGCCTTTCTTCTTGCTCTCTATCATTCTTGCATTTGTACATGCATGTACTAAGGCATCCACAGAAATGAAAACCACGTAATGCTGAAAGACTAGACCCTGACTCAAAACTGAAGACAATACGAACAAGTTTGGTAGGTTTGAACTTTTCAACAACAAAAACAAATCAGCATACACTCACTGTGCCTCCTCACTCCTTTGTCATCTGCTAGCTGCCTGACCATGATATGCACTTTCTCATCACTACCTGGTGTTTATCTATAGCTTCAACCCTCCATAATCAAGTACACAGTGCATTTTTTTCCATACTGTAAAAATTATTTGAAAACCAGCAAATCATTTTCTGACTGCCACTCTACAGAAGATACTACGTGACCCTGCAAGCTAACGCAGAGTGTAGCCTGTATAGTAGGGCAATAAGAACATCTACGGTCAGAATGGGTTAAGGCATTAAACGTCTAGGCAAGGTTTTGGCGACAGAGTGCAGTTCTGGCACCCAACATGTTAATTAGAGTGCTAACATCAGAAATGAAGGAAAGGGGGAGGGGGGAAGGAGGGGGGAGAAGCGTGAGGGATTTTTTCACCCCCTCCTCCCCCCTCTTTCTCCTCAGTAGTCTCCCCCAAACCTAATTAGCGCTGGCGCCCACATGAGCGGTCTCTGTGGAGGTGGTTTGTATTTTTTTTCTGTTTTTTTATTATTATATCATTATGTTTTTTTTAAGTTGTCTTAGGGAATGGGGTTATGATGACGTTGGAGACTGTCAAAGAGATTTGACTGATTGCCGAGTTCTCTCCCCTTCCCCTGTCTCTGTCTGTCTCTATTTCTGTCTCTGTTTCTAAGGGTGTATGTGGTGTGTGTTTGTGTATGCGTTTGTGTATGTGTGTGTGAATATGCTTGTTTGTTTGTGTGTGTGTGTGTGTGTGTGTGTGTGTGTGTGTGTGTTTGTGTAAGTGTATGTGTGTGAATATGTTTGTGTGT